>NSJW01000500.1:0-235297 GCA_019955255.1 Castanospermum australe
AAATTTATTTGTTTTTATATGTATTACTAGAAATTTGAAAGAATTTCTTAGGAGAAATTCCTTGTCAGATGTATATCTGATAGTAGTGAATGTTGCCTAGTACACCTTATGATTAATCGATTTGAATTCCTAGCTAAGTAGGGATTACTAGCCTGTGGTTATGTGGTTAGATATCTTTTCGAGCATGACGCTCGTCAGTTCAGCTGTATGCTTGTTAGATTTAGTTCAACCATATACTTGTCAGTTTAGTATACCGCAAAGCTATGTGTGCTTGGTCTGTTTAACTCAAGCCTTGGGCTTGTTGTTTGGTAGCTTACTTGCCGGGGGAACTGTGTGCTTGTTTTGTTTTAAGCTCTTCCTTATGAATTCTCTCATACCGTTTATATTTTAATTGATTACTTATATTTTGATATATTGAAAATATTGGTCTTATTAAACTTAATTATTTTGTGAAATCTTTTTTAACAGAAAATATTATGATAACAGTTTGAACTGTTTATTTTCAGAAAAATATTTTTTTTATTATCTGTGTTTATAATTCTTAATAATTTTCCTTTTACATAAATTATTTAGTTTTTTATATTTTTTATTAGAAAACTTTATACCTTCGCTTGTTTCGGTTTTAGTATAGTAGATATTAACTTCTCACTAAGTTGTAAACTCACCCAAAATAGTGATTCATATTTTTCGATAAGTTAATAAATTGGTTTCTGATTTAACTCCTCTGACTGATCGAAAAGTTTCTCAGTTATCTGGTGAGTTCATCATGTTGTTCGTGTAGGCAAGTTTGTTTATGATTTAAATTTGGAATTCCTTGTGGGCTGACTCTTACATGTGCTCCCATATTTTCACAAATAGGATTTCATGTTAGTAAATGTATGTATTCATTAGATATTTTAACTTATGATTATTGATTTGTAAGTTAATTGTTGAATGATGAAATTTACCTATCTATTATTTTGTAAGTCGTGAACTACAAAATATAAAATTTTTGGAATAAAGTATTTTCTAAGGCCCTACAGTGGCTGTTCTTGAAATTGTTTGTTTTGAAGTTATAATTTTGAAGCTTGTGTGGCTTGGTGTGAGCAAACGGTAAGCGTTTGTATACACCGGTCATGGACTTCCCACTTTCGGTCATACAAATCATGAATTTGAAGGGGAGAGAAAGAGGAGAAGTGAGGCAGGGAGGATCAGACTTGCCAGTGATGGGTGATGGTGACAGTGAGCAATGTTTAAATGGCAAGTAGTTGTGTTCAGATGGTTGACGATTGCTGTGGCAATGAAAGAATCTCAGTTGAACTCAGGTTCAAAGACACTCAGGTTGAAACATAGGCATTCTATGATGATGGCTAGGATAGTAAAATTATTAGCATCAGATTGAAGCATAAAAGGTGGTTGAAAAGTATTCATTTTATTACAAAACCCACCTTATGTTTATGTTAATAAGTGTTCATTAATATATGTTCTATCACATTGTTAATAAAACTATCGTAAAATGGTGATTACCATAAGTTCAACACTTTATTTTTGATTTATGTTAAAAGTCTTTATGTTATGATCCAGCTGTAGCACTATGATATTTAATTGTAGTTGCATTTCAAAAGAATTTGAAGTCCAATTTATGATGATTCTTCATGAATTGTTGTTATAGTATGCATGAAATTAAGAATACAAGCAAAAATCCCATTTGAGCTTCTCACATCTCTATTATAGTTTATATTGTCTTCATTGGATCTTGTGATCACTTCAAACATTTCTATATATTTTTTAGAAAACAACGTTGTAAAAAGTCTAGGTCCTTCATCTGTGTTAGGAGGAGCTTACTATCTTGGTGAAACCAATCACATTATTCATGTTGGGCATATTCATTTTTCTATATTTTATATATTATGCTATTTTAATGATACTAGGGAACATTATATTAAACTCTAAGCTTCTCCATTATCTAAAGTAGGGTCTAACTGTTCTGTTTGCGATTTTTATGATAATTGTATTTTGTTGTGCATCCAATGGATGCTTTACTAATTATAAACTAATTAATGTATGATTTCGCTTCTATCATTGGCCAATGCTAGTTAATGATTCGGGTATTTGTTTTTGTAAGGGCTGAATTACTAAAGAATAAGCTCAAGACATGAAAAAGAATTAAAGGCGTATAGCGAAAGTTGTGGGATTTATTTACTTAAATTTGGTTTAGAGGCCTACAAACCTTTCTTATTCTCCTAGCTATAACTTTTGTTATATATAGACTTTGAATTGAGATGATCTAAGTGGAATTGGAAAGAAAAGAAGAGGAGCTACAACTTTACTGGGACATCAAAATCCAGTTCATCTATTTTGAGGGTGAAAATATGCATACAAATCACAGACATGTTACTGTTTGGATAGTTTCACCTTTGATTAGAAAAACATTGATATTGGAGGTATAGAAGTCTTAATAATGTGATTCTATAACTTTTTGAAAGCTAAGACGTATAGCTACAATGTTTCTTTTGAGTACGAAAGCCAATTTCCAACACATCAAATGCTGCAAAGAGATGAACTAAAAAATGCATTGCTAATACCCAAGTGGTTGGCACTGCAAGGCCAGCACAATAAAGATGTTTTAATTTCTTTTAAACTCTTGTAGTTTTAGAGAACTATATATAGATCTTTTTAAGACTTTTTGGAGGTTTTTTTTTTCCTTTGGAGAGAAGCTATCAAATATCCAAGCAAGAGAGATTGTTAAAGGTTGAAGATTTGTGCCTCTTTTCTTTTTTTACTCTTTCCTTTTGTTTTGTTTTGTTCATGATGGTAGACCTCCTTTTCATTGTGTTTTATTTTATTAGCATGAACTAAATTTCTTTTTCTAGAATTGCAATTGAACTCACATTTAGTTTGGATCCTTTAATTTCTTTCTTTCTTTCTTTCTTATTTCAATGTTATTTGAGTTATTTATTCAATAATATTCTTAATGTTTCTAATTAACTCGCCAGCAATTAGATTCATTAGATAAAAACCCTAATTGAACTTTGTAAGGGAGTTTCAAAGCTCCAAAGCCCTTTTAAGTTAATACTTTCTATTTGTTTTGATGATTAACAAACTATATTGAAATGTTGAATCGTTGCCCTAACATTCTTAAGCCGATTAACGTGTTCTTATGAGATTGTCTTTAAAGCCTTAATGTGCAGACTTCAAGATTATTGATGAGAAAGATCATTAGATGACTAGAGGATCATCAAAACATAATGAGAAGACTCAAGGAAGACGTGTGAAAGTTGATCTCAAAAGCCAGCATCTAAAACTTGAGAAAGGTCAAAACTAAATATGATAATGCTAAGATATCATGAAGACAAGATTAGAAGCCTGAAAGATGTTCAAGAGCAAAATTTCTCTACATATTGTGACAAGATAACATTAAATAAGCCAAGAGAAATCAATATGAGAAGAGTCAAGGCTTTAGAAAGTTAGTTGAGAAAGTTAGAGTTAAGAAGAGCCATGTTGAACCTTCTCAACTTACTAATGGACCAAATGTACCAGAATGCTGAATCATCTAAAAGTAGCAGTTTAATGGCTAGTGATTGTGTAAAGGATAACAGACTACTCTAAAGCTCGAACAACTTGTTTTTGAAGATTATATAAAAATCTCAACTCAAACTTTCAGAGGTTAGAAGATATGATAGGTTAAAGTGAAAAACATTCTTAGTGAACCTTGGAGACCACTCCTCATTTATCCTGAACCTACCTAAGAGAGCTTAGTTTAGTTAAAATAATTGTGTAGGTAGATACATTGCTCTGTAACTAGTGTAAATCTACTCTTTGAGTGTTTTCGAGAGCAACCCATTGCAAAACACTTATTGTAATACTTAATCTTGTGAGATCGAAAGTGAGCTAGCGGGTTGTGCTAGCCACTGTAGTGCTTGTCTAGCTTAAAGAGGCTAGTGTTAAAGAAAGACTACTCGTTTTCTAGCTTAGAGAGGGTAGTGTTGAAGAAAGAATACTCGTGTACAAGTCTGAAAAAGCTGGGAGGAAAGGAATACTCAGTTTTATAGTAGAAAATCTCAACGAGGAGCTAGAGATTGGATGTAACCCACGTGGTTTGGGGTGAACCAGTATAAATACTGGTGTTAAGCTCTTCTCTCCCTTATCTCTTACTTTAGTTTCAAGTCTGCATTTATTTCAAGCTCACTGAGTGATTTTGTTTGAACCAAAGTTCATATATTTCTTTGAAATCAACTCAACCGACTCAAGTATTTGAAACTTAAGCTTCCATGAGTTTAAATCTAATATAAATGATTTTTTAAAGGAATAAATTTGTTTTGTAAGCTTCGAAACTTATTTTGAAAGATATCTGGAATTGATTTGCGTCAATACTGCATATTTGGAATTACTTGAGAAATTTTAGAAAGTTGAATATTCTTAACTTTAGCATGTATTGTATTTAAACTTTCTCAACTCCAAGTATTCATACTTGAGAAAAGTTTGAGAAAGGTGATTGTTTTGCAGTAAATTTCAAAATAAAAAACAGCACAATTCAACCCCCCTTCATGTGCTTTTGCCAACTTCAAACTTGACAAAAATAATTTGGGATTTTATTCATAGATTGGGTAGTATATGTTCAATTTCATTTGTAGACTATAACTCATACAATCATCATTTCATGCAAATGGTCCCATATATGGATCAAAATAGAAAATAGATATACTGATCATGTGAAGTATATTACAAGAGAACATACTCGTGAATCCACAGATTGAATGCCTAGAAACAGAGTTTGAGTCCCAAATATGTGGAGAGAATCAGAGAGCAAGAGGGAGAGACTGATTTCGGAATGTTTTCTCAACAAAATGCTATATCAATTTTGGTTTTGCAGATTATATATATATATATTGCATGCATGCATGGGGCTGGGCTTGGCCCATCTTGGATGGCCCAGTCATCCATTCCTTCATCTCCCACTCGCCCATGATGGGTCAAGTTCTCTATTCTGCAGTTCATACAGGCAAACAATCCATGCGACCAGCATACTCATAGAGCTCGTTGCTATATATCTGTTAGGAGTATATAGCAGCTCACAATGGGACTTTGAGTAGATCATGTATGTTGTACCCTAAATCAATCAGTCACATTCACAACTCTCTTGATCTCATTTTTAAACTTGGTTTCCTCATTGTATTCTTAAAAAATGACTAACCATAATATAGTCATAATTGGTCGACCAGTGAATACAAGTCAATGTGACAGATATCTCAAATTGATCTTCCTCTTTACTTAGATCTCGTAATCTGTGTTTAATTCGCTTTTCTAGGAATGTTCCATCCGAGCGAATCGCTCATGACCATTAGCAACATCCTAAGATAGCAAACATCAAACACAATCTTGAAAAAATAAGGTAAGAGTCTTAAGGGTACTATAATGAGGTGTTCTTAACCTCAGAGTCTCATACGGCTTAAATAAAGAGATCATAAATTTAGTCATATCTTTTGTCGCATGTATAATGCATACGTAGCATGAAATACGTATTATAGTATTTTTTTCCTTTCCCATGGAGTGTATGCCTTCATATTTAAATACTGTACAGATGGTGGTTCAGACATTTCCAATGTCTAACCTGAGTTCACAAATCTACTCTGTTATAAATCAACAGAACTCTCATCTGGCATAAAACAAATAAAGTGAAATTGTGGGCTATTTTCACTTTCTGATATAACAAATAATATATCCTCATCTTAACATTTAGTTTAAGGCGACCATCATATTTCAAGCCCAAGCTCTTAATTATCACTTAGATAATTTAGCTTAAAATAGTCTCATCTCTATTTTACACACAAAAAATAGAGGCGATTACCTGTGTGAGTAGGCTAATCTAAGATCTGTCCGGCATACTTTTTAATAAAGATAATGTACATAACATTAAATATATATGTATATGCATAAATGTTCAACAAATGTGGGCATTAAATTGGAAAATAATATAGTACATCAAGTTTCTACGCAATCCTAGAGTTTTTACATTGTTATTGAATACGTCTCTAGGAATAGGTTTCGTCATAGGATCTGCTACCATCCTTTGCATAGATATGTATTGCACATTAACTCTTTTTTGTGCTACCAGGTCCTTCACGTAATTATACTTAGTATCTATGTGTTTGGTCTTACAATGAAATTTAGGATCTTTGGTGTAAGCTATTGCTGCTTAGCTATCACAATTAACCAATACTGAGCTTGCAGCATTCTTAGTTACACCTAAATGATCCAAGAATCTTCTAAGCCATACACCCTCTTGTACTGCTGCTGAAAGTGCCACAAATTCAGCTTCCATTGTTGATAAGGCTATACATGTTTGTTTCTTACTACTCCACGATATAGCACTATTATTTAGTAAGAACACAAATCCAGAGGTAGATTTTCTCTCATCTAAATCTCCTCCCCAGCCAGCATCAGTATAGCCTTCTAGGCGCAGATCATTTCCTTGATAGCTCAGTGTGTAATTTGCAGTATCTTTTAGTATCTAAGTATTCTCTTCACAGCTGTCCAATGTGCTTGTCCCGGATTGGATTGGTATCTACTTACCATTCCAATAGCAAAACAAATATCAGGCCTTGTACACATCATAGCGTACATTAAACTTCCAACGGCACTTGCATATGGAACACGTTCCATTTGCTTTTGCTCTTGTGGAGTCTGAGGACACAGCCTTCTGCTCAAGCCTACGCCTTTTGCAATAGGAGTATCCATGGGTTTGCAGTCTCTCATGTTGAAACGTTCAAGTATTTTGTTTATATATGTTTCTTGTGAAAGAGATAAAAGTTTTTCTTGAACGATCTCTTGAAATCTTAACTCCAAGGATATATACTGCTTCACCCATATCTTTCATTTCAAAATTGGTATTTAACCAACTTTTGACACTGTTAACAAAACTCCTTACTGCTCCCAGCTATTAGTATATCATCAACATATAATAATAAGATCACAAACTGATCTTTGGATCTTTTAATATATATACAATAATCTTCGTCAATTTTGACAAAATTATATTTTATTACTGCTTCGTGAAAGCGTATATACCACTGTCTTGAAGACTGCTTAAGGCCATATATCGATCTTAAAAGTCGACATACCCTTTTGTTCTTGGCCTTCTATTACGAACCCAACTGGTTATTTCATATAAATTTCTTCTTCTAATTCTCCATTTAGAAATGCAGTCTTTACATCCATTTGATGTAATTCAAGATCCATACTTGCTACTATAGCTAAGATAAGGCGAATCGAGGTAAATCTCACTACAGGAGAAAATGTTTCTTCATAGTCAATTCCTTCCTGTTGAGTATACCCCTTTGCTACTAGGCGAGCCTTATATTTTTTCAATTGATCCATCAGCATTTCGCTTTATTGTGAGGACCCATTTGTTTCCGATGGCTTTGCGTCCTTCTGGGAGATCAACCAATTCCCAAACTTGGTTTAATCTCATAGACTCCATCTCGTCTTCCATTGCTTTCATCCATTTTTCCTTTGCAGGGCATGATAGAGCTTCTTCTATGTTCTTTGGCTCTTCCTCATCTAGTGGGAGCAACCATGAAAGCCTCCTCTTCTATGTCAAAACGTTTTCGGGGAACGCTTTTTACGATTTGATCGTCGTATTAAAAGTTGTTCATATTGACCTTTGTTATGCTCAATGGTGCTCCTACTCGGATCAAATGGCTTATCAAGTGGTTACAATTGAGACTGGTTCGTATTTAATTCCTCACTTCTCACATTGCTCCCACTTGGATGTGATGGTATCTCAACATGTACAGTTGAGGTATTGCCAGTACTTTGATCCAGTATTTCAAAGAGGAATTGGTTTTCACCAATTTCACCCTATTTAGGAAACTCTGTTTCCATGAATGTGACATCCCTCCATTCAAATTCAGTTTTTACTTCTACTTTCCTGCTCACCTATAAACACGTATCCTTTAGAGTGTTCAGATTATCGTATGAAAATACTCTTCATATCTCGTGCACCTAATTTTTCATATTTGTGCGAAGGAACATGAGTATAGGCAGCGCACCCCCAGGGTTTTAGAAATTCCAAGTTTGGTCGTCTGCCTGTCCATAACTCATATATGGTGTGGTAGTTACTGATTTTGAAGGGACTCAGTTAAGTACATTGGCAGCAGTTAACAATGCATCTCCCCAAAAAAGAGATTGACAAATTTGCATGTGCCATCATTGACCTAACCATCTCAAGCAGGGTTGTATTCCGTCTCTCCGCAACACCATTTTGTTGAGGAGTATAAGGAATAGTTAATTGTCTATCTATCCCTTTTTCATCACATAGTTCTCTGAATTGAGCAGATAAATATTTACGACCTCGATCAGTCCTTAATGCCTTAATTTTCTTGTCTAATTCATTTTCAGCCAAACTCATATATCTTTTGAAATACCTTAATGCCTCTGATTTATGAGTTATCAAATAGACATGGCTGAATCGAGTATAATCATCTATAAATATGATGAAATATACAGCCTCATGCCTTACTCTCACATTCATTGGACCACAGATATCTGAATGGACTAATTGCAAAGGAATTTCAGCTCTAATTCCTTTTCCAAATGATTTTCTAGATGTTTTCCCTATTAGGCAATGCTCACACGTAGGTAAATTGACTCTTTTGATATTACCCAATAAGCCTTCCTTGGCCAGTCTACTCATTCTATGTTGGCCAATATGACCAAGTCTAGCATGCCATAAATTAACATTAACATTGTAAGTACTAGAAGATGTAACTAGGGAATAACAAACATTCACAAAATGTAAGTCATAATCTAATACAATGAAACCATTTAAAAAATATCCTGAGCCGTAAAATGTTGTTCCTAAGAACACATTTACACCGTTTGAATGGAAGTTTATTGAAAAACCAAGTCTAACCAGCACTATTACAGAAACTAAATTCCATCGTATGTCAGGTACATAGAGGACATTATGTAGGAATAGGATGCGCCCGTTGTTCATATTCAATTGACATGTGCCAATCCCTTTGATAGCTATTCGCGTGTTGTTTCCTACATAGATCCACTTTGCTCCATGTGGAATACGCCAGAATTCCACGAAGGTATTCCTGTCCTTTGCTACATGGTCGGTGGCTCCTGAGTCCACAGTCCCCAAAGGATGTGATTCAGATAAGAAAATAGAACTTGAGACAAACACATTATTGTCAAGTGGATTAAGGGTGTTTACCTTCTTTGGCTCGCGACAATCGTGAGCGAATTGACCCCTCTTGCCACAATTGTAGCATTTCACCTTTGACATATTTTTCTTGAAAGGACGCCTTCATTTCCCAGGTTGGTTATTCCTTGGCCTTTTGCTAGACGATGATGGACCCTTGCCTTTCCTCTTTTGAGAACCACCACCATGATGCTTGCGCTTGGAGCCCGGAGCTCCTTGTAAGTTAGAACCTGCAAAGTGATTTCACTTTCAGGTTTATCTGCCTGTAGGCGGTCCTCTTCCAACTCAATATGATGCATAGCATCCTCAAATGTCTTGATGTTGTCATTGTGGGTGAGGTGGATTTTCATGTGTTCCCAGCTGTTTGGCAAAGAACGAATCATCGCTTGCACTTGTTGATCATCAGTGAGGACGTGGCCAGCATCTCGCAGCTCACTTATCATATTTGCCATATGCCTCAGATGTTGTTTCATTGTCTGGGCATCTGGCTTCTTATATGAATCAAATTTCTCGGTGAGCTGTCTCAGTCTCGTAACTGAAGTGCTACCAAACCTAGCAGCCAATGCCGTCCACATATCCCCAGTGTGTTGTCAAAACGTACAAACTCTCGCATGATATCATTCTCTATACTGCTCAGCAACGTAATGCGAGCCAGAGAGTTTTTCTTCTTCCATGCAACATATGCATCTTTGTCACGCCTGTGCTGTGCAGTGGTTCCATCTTCAGGTTCTGGCATAACCTGATTCAGTGTCTCAAGAACCTCTTGTTCTTCAAGCACATACTGGATTTTTTAATTTTCAGATTTCATAATTGTCGCCATTGAGTTTCTCACCCTTATTCAACTCAGCAACAATGTTCTTTGATGCAGAAGCCATTGTATTTGACAAATTAATTCTACATATACATGTACATAATTAATGCCCAACATTTATGCAATATCATATCCAATGATCAATTGCATTAATAAAATTCCTCATCAGATTTCAAAGCCAAAAGTTCACTTTGTTCCCAATCAAACTTCGAAGATCTAATTTGAAATTAATATTAATACAATTGATTTAAAATGATAATCTTATAAAGTCACTAAAACTTTAAGATTCCCCACTCAAGTAAATATGGATAACACATATGTATTTAGCATAAATCAAAACATATATATTAATGTATCCATAACATAGAAACAGAGAACAAATAGAGCATGTTCAATAATACTAATCTACTTAAGATAGATATATGAAGTAATCCAAAGATAACGTGCAGATAGAACATATTTATCCTTATCGCCTAATCCATGTTCTTTTCTTAGGAATAGACTGATAAAAGTCTTTAGGTAGCTTGACAGTCATTGTCTCTAACCAAGGGAAAAAACTTAACGGATTTCGAAGACCTACGCAACGTGTGATTCATGGATAATACTAAACTTCTCTTAGATCCCTTCTTAATATAAGTTTTCATAAAAGTTACAACTAGCTCCTTATAATATACAAAAGGTCTATCTTTTCCTTCTGGTTCCCAAAGGTTATCAATCTCTTTTTACCATTGTTCAGTAAGAGTGTTCCTTAATGCCATCATCCTTTCATATTGAGATAAGGTATAACTGCTGTTTATAACCTTTTGCATCATCTTGTTAACAGTTTTAACATGATCCATCATGTTAACATCATCTTTCCATCGATACTCATTCAATTTTCTTTTCCTTTTCGCAAGTTTCCCTTACTTCCCTCCTTGTGGGAGTTCTTCTAAACATAAACATTGTAACGGTTAAAATGAAAGAACAAGGAGTTATCGATGGATTTAAGCAAACAGTTAACAAGTTTTTCTGTAACACATACAGAAATAAGAATTTCTTCGAATTTAAGATACAATTATCTTATTAGAAAGGCCTAATTAATTCATAATTTATTACACAAAAATCATGAGAGAAAAAATTCAAAAATTTTCTCCTTTTCTAAAGAATTTTAACTAAAATAAATTCAAAATAAATATTTCTGATCCTAAAAAAAAAATTATATAAAAATCACAAAAAAAAATCAGAAATTTATTTCTGAGTCCAACAGTGAAAACCGCGTCTCAAAAAGAGGTTCCATGCTCCCTTACGCGCCACCAGAATGTTCCCCACGCGTGACCGCGTGTCCCACGCACTTCTACGCACCGTCTTACCAGAGGTGACCGCACGGGGCACGTGTGTATCACGCGCCACCAGACACGCCTCACACGCAGGCGAAATGCGGCGCGTGAACTACACGCGCCCCCGTCAAAGCTGACACGGCGCTGCCATGATGCCACGTGTCAGTGTGCGATGCGAGACACGTGTCACTGTGTGATGTTGACACGTGGCGTGGCGATTGACGGCGGTTATTACTGTTGTCAAAACGACGCGTCGTTTATAAGTGAAACGACGTGTCGTTTACTGTGGAATCAAAACGACTTGTCGTTTGGGTCGTTTTCTTCCTCCAGACGGGTCGCGTCAACCCATTTTCGACCCGGTTTGACCCGTTACGTTACTAAACCGACGCTATTTTTCCCATTTTTGGGGCTCTTCCTAAACCAAAATTGATGATTTTTGTGTTCAGATCCCTTGTTTACTAGATTCCAAATTGTTTTATTGCATAAAACATAATTAAAAATGCTTAAAACACCATTTTTTGGGGAAATCAAAACACACGCATTTTCATCATATTTCAACCACGAAAACAATGTTCAGATATCTATAACCCTATGCTCTGATACCAATGTAGATTATAACTCATATAATCACCATTTCATGCAAATGGTCCCATATATGGATCAAAATAGATATACTGATCATGTGAAGTATATTACAAGAGAACATACCTGTGAATCCACAGATTGAATGCTTAGAAACAGAGTTTGAGTCTCAAATACGTAGAGAGAATCAGAGAACAAGAAGGAGAGACTGATTTCAGAATGTTTTTCTCAACAAAACGCTATATCAATTTTGGTTTTGCAGATTATATATATATATTGCATGCATGCATGGGGCTGGGCTTGGCTAATATTGGGCAGCCCAGTCATCCATTCCTTCGTCATTTAATTGAGTGGATGAATTGATTAGCTTGTGTGATAGACATATACCTACAAGTCGTATATAATCAAATTAGAGCTTGGTCTTAATAAGTCATTCTTCAATTTAATTCTTATATAGGGAGTTGATTGAGAAAGAGTTTTTTTTAATAGGACATAGACATATGCTTATAAATAAATTAGAACCTTAGATTAACAATTCAATTGCATTAGGTAAGTTGAGAAAGAATTCAGGGTTTCAAATGAAACGTTAGGGAAAATTGTAATCCTATGTTATTTCCATTGAATTCCACTCTTGTTATTTTGTTTTGCATTTATTTTGCTTTCTTACATTTAATTAATTAGTTTGTTTGAATAAAATTAGGTTGGGACAACTTTAGTACTAAGTAATAATAAATACAATTCTTCATGGGAATGATATCTAATCATCCTTCTATTACTTGTTATGGTACAGGCACTTGTGTGGTTAATTCCGACAACACATTTGATCATAAATTATGGGACCAAAACTAACAGCAATAAATTGCTATATAAGGAGTAGCAAATATTTGAACCATGAAGATAACACATTAGAGTACAATAAAACTCAAAAATTGTCCCTTTTGGCTAAACATATTCCAACCTGTTTGAACTTTTTTCATATTCCAACCTGTGGCACAGCTATGTAATGATTATGTGTATCACTTTGTTTAGTTTCTTAACTTTACACACTAGAAAAACCGCTACATGGCTAGGCCTTTTAATTTGGTTCTCTAACATGGCCAGACCATATACTCCTCTATAAGCAGAATTAGATTTCATGTTCAACTTGAAACTTGTAGCTCTTTATTTTATGACTCTTGTCTAATCATATGCTTTAAAACCACGTGATTTCAACCTCTGTAACTCAAGATGTCATCAAATTACTCCGCAAGAATCATGAAACATGAGATTAAACATTATGAACTTGACTCCAACCTATCTAACTTATCCAATCTTTTAAGGAATTGATCAAAAACATCATCTAAACCCTAAAAAACATCAAAAGGAGCCAGATTCTGCTAGGAACAAAGAATTAATAAATCCAAACTAAAAAGAGGCAAAACAATCCAAATAGGGACCAAAACACTATCATAACAAACCCAAAATGTATTTATTTTCTCATTATAACAAGTCTCAATTAGGTTAGGTTATAGAGTGCATAGGGGACCTAACTATAAATAGATAACCTAATGAGCCCTCCAATCATGGGCCTGCTAAATTAAGGTTATGTTGTTATCTACACTAACCAATATTTCATGTGCTCTGAGCCCACAACAAATATTTCACTAAATTAATGGGCTTCGAGAAATCTTCGAATGGATTATAACATAAACTCATTTTTGACAAAAACAAAACAACAATTGATTGTAGCCCACAAAAATGTTCTAACACAAAAAATGCATCAGTTGGCCAAGAAAAAGAAGGGTATTGCATTTATATGCAATGTGCTGAATAGATAAAATAAATAGTAGAATAATTGACCCAATGAATAGCTAACGGGCAGAAACTATCAGGCATGAATTCCAATATGTAAAAAATAAGTAGCCCATACCAACAATCAGAAATTGAAGGTAAGTTACAAAACAGACTAGAATGGAAAAGTTAAGAATCCAGACAAAACAGAAGCAGACATACATGTGTGTGGGTGATATGATTAGGTCCAATTCTACACTCTAGTACATTACCGCAGGGTAAACACCTAATAGGTATAAGGAATCCTTAAAAGGCTTCTTCAAGCAATGTGGGATTTGAAGATAATGCAAACACAACACATATATAAGATTATAAGTTTGAACCTGAGAAAAGCCCATAAAGTTTAACATGTGTTATATGTACCACAGTCATATATGCATACCCGTGGATCCCGTAAAGAGGCTATGCTTGGAAGCCTATGAGGAATAATAGGAACCTTTGGGACATAATGTCGTCATCCGGTTCGACCAACTATGAAATTGGTTAAACCCATACCAGAAGCTTCACCAGTTCATTTTTCAGTCCGAGTACAATATTAATAGGTCCAATTAATATTGTCTCCTACCACATGATCTACAGCTTCTGTTATCTTTGGTACTATTCCTAGTACTGCTGATCCTGCTACAATCAGTAACACGACAATTTCACTTCTTTGCCTATCTTTCACTTTGTTTTCTGCCTCTTCCTCTTCATGTCACACACACCAGTGTTTCTACTTCCAACTAAGTGGATCTGGTGTTTTGGAGCTCTTTAGTGTCCCATGGTTGTGTGAACTGAAGGGGATGTGTGTTGAGCTACCAGAAGAGTCGCTCTTGAATAGTACCAATAACTGATTAATTAGAACGAGTCATGAACTTATTTAGACCCTCGGTTAAGTAAAAAATGTGAAAAGGCAGAAGCAAAATGAGAGGGAAAAGAAAGTTGATAGTTAACCGAGTTAACTAGTTGAAGAATTATATCCCACCTCTCTGTTTTTATAATTGTGAAACCACCATTCTTGAATTTATAATTAAAATTTTGTAAGTCAATAACTTGAGCTAGGCTCAAAATGGGGGAATTCACAAGAGTTTCAAATTGACCGAGATGGTGATTCTATGTGAAAAATTCAAGGAGGGGGGGGAGAATCACTTACCCATTTGTTTGAAGAGACTTCACCAAAAGGGAAAAAAAAAAGCAACAAAATTAAAAATAGAAAAAAGAAGGAAAAAAAATTTGATCAAGACTCAAAATAAGCAGGTTGAAAGTGACAAGAGACTTGTGATTGAAGCAACGGTGAGATATTTGTAGATTTGTGTACAACTATTCTTACTGATAAAGACCGCCATGTCCAAAAAAATTATTTCATTTTAGGTTGGTGTACAAGTATTCAAAGACAGCCTTAAAATTGTCCAATATGATAGATACTTTAAAATTTAGGTTTGTTTTTTAAAAATATTTTAAAAGTGAGAAGCTTACCTAATCAAACATGTTTTCAAACCCATTCTATAGTGTTATTAATTGATGACGCAAAATTCCTCTTTAACCTTCACCAGGTATTAACAGTTTATTGTTCAATTCTTTTTTATACAAGCACATATTATAATATAGCCTCATGATCTCTGGAAAAGAATAATTTAAGTCTCTTCTAAGTTATCTCTATGCCTCATGTAATAAGTATTACGAGGAATGATTCAGTTTCAGACTATGAGGTTTAATATATATATATATATTCTGCATGTCCTTTTCATATTAGGTGCAACTTTGAACAATTCTCACATTCATTAGGCCTTTAATGACCTGGCCCCTTTGAAAAGGTGGTATTATGTAGGAAGTTTGTAGCTTAGGAAATCTAATTGACTAGTCATCTTCTGTTATTTGATAAGCGATAAAAATTGAAATTAGCTTAACCCAAGTGGTTAATGTCTTTCACATAGCCAACGATGGGGCTGCTTTGGATTGATTCAGATGTATCTTTTAATAAGGTAAAATACATTTTTACTCTCAAGAAGTACAATCCTCTCTCAACTTATTTCCTAAAAATTACTTTCTATCACTTAAGGACTCAAAATTTGATTTTAAGTAAAATTATTACTTTTTAATTAAATCAAGTAGGATATTTGTTAAAGTTGAGATTAAAATATATGACAAAAAGTTTGATTAATAAAACTTTAAACATCAGGGGATTAATTAAGTCATAAAAATCCAAATATCAAAGAATTAAGTGATAAAAATTTAAACTTTAAGAGAGTTAAGTGATAAAAAACAATTTTTATGAAGATAAACTGAGAGGCAGCTATATTTTAGGAGGAGTAAAATGTATTTTATCTTTTTTATATTAATTTTTTAAAAAATTTAAAAAATTTTATTTTATGTTTTTATGCAATATTCAAGGAGTAGTTTTCTTTTTTTTTTTTATGTTTGAATAACTTTTTCATATTATAAAAAAATGTCTTTTAATTTCAAAAGTATAAAAGTTTAGCTTAAAGAAGATTACAATATTAGCATTTTAAGTGCTTCAGTTTTTTTTTAGAAAAGTTCATCTAATAAACATACTGAAATATAAAAAAGCAATCTTTTAACAACAAAAGTATTTTGTATTCGTGCAAACGAGCGAGTTTTAAAGTGAAATCAATTTAATCAGCTGTGTGTTTGAGTTTGCCATCAGTTTTTTGAAGTCCAATTTGTTGGCCAGTTGAACTCGCTCGTTGCCAACTCATGGATTCAAGTAAAATTGGTTCTAAGTAACATGGTATTAGAGTGTTTTTCTATCACATGATCACCAATTAATGACTATAGCAAATTTATATGCTAATGCTTTCTTTTTTGTAAGTGAATTTTTATTCGTCATTTTGAGTGGTTAACATAAGTTATAACCTAGACCATACGAGTAATATGGTCTAACCTCATAACCTTCTAGTAACCTAACCAATTGGCCCAGCAGGCCTAAGAGAAGAGGAAAACCCTTCGAGCAAGAAGTCTGACTCTGAACCAACCAGCCATGTATCCGATCCATCATTAAGATTTCAGAAGATGGGCATGTTATGTAAAGAACACCTGATATCACGGGACTGGGCAACTTGATAACAGAATTCACACCTGCAGCATGCCAATCATGATGAACGGTATTGTGTGCACACCCATTAGAAAGGTAGGGAGGCTAATTCCCAACCCCATATAAATGAGTACGGAACTAGTGCTTAGGTACATTGCTCTCTGTCCATTTACATTTTTTATCTGCCTATTCACCATGTTTGACTTAGGTATCAGAGAGCCTTGCAGGTACCCAACCATCACATCGAACTGGACCAGGAGCTCACTGGTATCTCAAGGCCATTGTGAAAGCACCCCATCTATCAAGAGCAGGAACAACACCTAAACACATTAAGTTTTTCTGTACTGTTATTCGCTATATATACCCTAATTGAATTTACTGGTTCTATTGTAACAAAGTTCAAATTCAAATTATTGGTGTCTATATTTTACTGACGGTATAGTTGGCAGACCTCGGATTCTACATATGAACATGACATGTTCTATTTTGTACCTAAGACCAAATTGATAGGATGCAACTTCGATTTAGAATTTTCATTAGCAGAAAAATTAGACTTTCGTTTAATAAGAATAATTTATAAACAAAGAAACTGATGAATTGGGGTATAGTCCACAATAGAATAATTGTTTATTCATCCAAATACAAATAGTACCAAACAAACATGTCCCTGATGCTGAAGCCTGGAACTGAAGCTAATTTATTCAACTATTATACAAAAATAGCATCAAGACAAATGAAGTACATAACAAACTACATAGAAATTGAAACAACCCTGTGTGCTAAAAATGACTACACCATAATAACTTCTAAAATTGAAATGATAAGTTTATGGCAATGGCAACGAGGAGAAGAGAGAAAGTAGCAGCAATAGACGTGGCTGAGCCTGAACCTGGCACAGTTGATGGAGCTCCTGCGTTGGAAGGTGGAGTGGGGGTGGTTCCAGACGCTGGAGGGGGAGGAGGACTTTGAGCTGGGGCAGTCCCTGGTGCAGGGGAAGAAGAGTTAGAGCCAGTGACTCTAACGCTTAGCTTTTGGCCACTGTTGCAGTGGCCAGGGAAGGTGCAGGCAAAATAGAAGTCCCCAGTGCGGTTGAGAGTGACTCTTGCTGGTCCTGTGCTGAAGAGTTCGATATTTTGATTCACGCTGCAATTGTCATAGTTAGCCTGGGTAAGTATGGCCACAGTGTGGGATCCAGTGTTGAAGTTGAAGACTGCAAAAGCAGGGCACCACCAAAAGATCAGCACACAAACAAGCAAACACGTTTAGCTCAAATTTTATATAACACTGCTCAGAAAGCGAAATAACTCAGAGAATGATGAAACCCAATTGAAATTTTGTTTGATTCAAAGAGCAAGAAAGAGATATAAGGTTGTTGTATGCAGATATTCACCTAGAGTATCGTTTACTCTGAAAGTCAAATTCGCAGCCCAGTTGGAATAGAAGGAAGCGCCACCAGAAGGAGAATTAATCCAACCTGTGGAACCCCCCACGGTGTAATTTGCAGCTTCTGTGCTCTGTAGTATTGCTGCAGCTGCAAAGACTACGACAAGAATTGCCACATTAGTTAACTGAGCCATCGTTTTATTGGCCTTTGTGTTCCAGGTCGCCCCTGCTTGATGGATCTTTCTGCGCCCCTCTGTGACTGAGAAGAAAAAGACTTGGAAGTGCCTTCTCTATGTGTTGGATATATAGAGGAAAGGCTAAGTGGCTAACCCAGCATTGTTGCTAGAGGAGAAAGAACCTTTCGTAGTTGGGTTGTGATCACTTGGTCAAAGCATGACTGGTTATTTTTCCTTTTATTTTTTAATATAAAATGTTGTTGGATCATAGCAGCAAAGGAAGTCAATGCATGGAAATGATCCAATAATAGGCCTGTCAAATACATTTGTCTCACCTGAGCCCCCCTTTCCCACCTGCCCGAACATAAATAATTCCGTAGAAGATAAATAAAGCCTTGATTGCAAATATAGTTGACAGAATAGGAGTATAATTACCAACAACACCTTTCTCGGATGCCATTTCTAGTTTTACAATAGACTTGATAAATGGCCTCTTAAATCTTGTCCCGTAAGTTCTTATTTAATTAGAGAATTTTATAACATGTCAAATAGTCACCTTATGAACACGGCATGAATCAATTTTCTTTGTCTTAAAATTTAATGAAATTAAAACAAATGAGATAGAAGGAATTAAAAACTTAATCACTTATTGAAGAGGGTTCAGCTTAGATATCATGTTAAAGAAAAATGCTATTTGGCCAGAAAATGTGCCCGACTCTGTATGACCGAGCTATTTGGCATTTGACGAGGAAGTAACATGTCATCATCTTGTTGCTGTGTAGATCAAGTTACGTTCGAATCTCTCCCACCGTCGGCATCTACACTGCCCTTATAAATTCATCTCCTCTTCCGGCGGCTACGCCACCCTCTGAAATTCATCCATTTAACTGCGAGCATATGTGCCACTGCCATTAACATAGCGTCATCCAACCATCTATGCCACAACCTGAAATTCGCCCACATCATCAGTTGCTGTGCCACCTCCGAGATCTTCTCCAACACCAGAAGCATAGCTGCAACGGAAGGTATCTGGGTTTATAATTTCGTTTCAAATTAAAAGCAGACTTGGTCTAACCGTTCCAGTGGGTATTGCTCTCGTTGTCATGTATTCCAGATTTGGGTCCATTGATCGCGTTGTCAAAGTGTTCGATGAAATGCTTTCAAGAAACGGAGAGCATTGCAGAGGGGCCATCTTGTTTGCAAGGAAAATTGACGGAGTATACTAAATTTCCACCTTTTTATACTACATATAATTTAATCGACATATTTTTGTGTCTTGCTATGGAGATCTGATTGCATTTAGTTGAGTGGTAGGGTTATATATATAATTCTGCATTTAATTGAGTGGTAGGAAGCATTTTTTACTTTTACACTCAGTAAGCTTTTATTCCCTATTGAATTTCATCTCAAAATTTGGCTGCTATTGAAAAGGACTTTATATGGATGGGTCTCTGCTATTGAAAGCATATCAAATTTCATAATGAAGCAATTAGTCCTTCTTTGCTCTTGGAATTAAGCCTTTATAATTTCTCTGTGATCAATGATTTGTGTGTTTAGTCAGCTAGGAGTCTTTTTGAACTTTCCTTTGAGGAAAGTGATTACCATAGGCCACATCATTGATTTTTGTTTTATGCGTATAAAAGTGGCGGGTAGCATAGCTAATTTACCATTGGCCATTTCACGGATTTTTGTTTCTTCACTTATGAATATATATATATATATATATATATGTATGTATATATATATTATATTTTTGCGGCAATCCCATCCCCACAAATGAGCACTAAAATGGTATGAAAACCTTTCGGCCATTACAAGCTACCACTGCAGCGGTCAAAATCTCAGTAAGAGTGATAATGAGATTTAGGTTGCTTATACAAGCTTTTGTTTGACAGTGCATGGGACACAACACGTGGTGACATGCACTTGATGCATCTATTCCCATATGCATATATGTAAATACCAATTGAAAAGAGATGCTCTAGTATCAAATACCATATAGTCATATACATAATATAGGGATGTTATCAACTACTCTTTTTTGGGGTTTCAAATCTGCAACAGAGATTAACTTTACTCTATGGCTTTGTTATAGCATTGTTTTGGTATATATGGTTTTCAATTTGCATCTAATTCAACTGGTTTAACATTGTTTCATTTGAGCAGAATGCAGGCAAAAAATGCTCTATGGCTGAGACAATAGTTAACCGCTGAGCAAAAAAAGCTCATGAGAATAAGATCCATTTGACGTAAATTCTGTTTCCATTCTATAAAATTTGACAGAAACTCATCACAAGGATACCAATTTCTACTCAAGTAAATAAAGTAACGAATAACCAAACAAATCTAGTTAAGAAAACAAATTAGTATATAACCAATGATGCATGAAAACGGAATTCAGAAATCTTGAAAGGAGCAATTTTAGAATCATTTAAAATGATAAGTTTTGCTGCATATTGCCAGGTCGATATAGGTTGAAACCAATGGAAGAAGACTAGAGAAATGAGCACTAAAATGGTATTAAAACCTGCAATGATGCAGCCGGACCACAACAAAGAAATGCATTGCTAAAGTAGGCCATGGCCAGAGATTAAGATTGCAAACACAAATTCACAGCAATAGCTAACAAATGCAAATTGGTTGACCAGAAAGAATCGAAATAAGAGCATAATTGCCAGAACATTTGCACCTTGCTGATAGGATAGCAGTTGTTACAAATTTTTCCTCAACTCAAGCTGGAACAATGGCTTTGAGTTTCTAAATCGAAAATCAATTTAAAGAAAAAACAGAAAGAAATTAATTGACAATTTACAACAACAGAGAAATAATTTATAAGTCTTGTTATATATTAGTGAACCCCATAATTAGCAGCACACAAAGCACAATCAAGGAAGGTCTAATTAAGTTCAGCAAGAGCAATAACAAAAGATGCGAAGGCAGGGGCTATAACCAGATCCCCATGGATTTAAATTGAAGCCCCATACCCTGTTGTAGAGACCTTTGAACCAGAGCATTCTGCAGTTTGATACTTGGATTTCAGTGGCAAATAGGATGAATGTTGATGGGAAGCAAGTCTTCAATCAAACCACTCTATATGGATGAACGGCTGAACGCAGAGGGAGATTGGAAGAAAGAAACAACTATGAAAGAGAGAGGGAGAGGGAAAGGCTTGCTAAAACATAAAGGTTACCTGGGTTCTCCGTTGATTTGGAACAGAAAGGCTTGCCATCAGGCATAGATGAATTCAAGTTTGCCGCTGTGATAGGTATTGATCTTGCAGTTAACTAATTAACTCTTTTTAATTTGTTTAAAAAACTATCAATAAAATATATTGATAAACAATCAAAAGATTAAGTGGCATGCCACCTCAGTTAAGTAGTTTTGCCATGTCATTCTGGCTCACTGTATTCGGGCAATACTTTCTGGCTTTGTAGCAAAACTGCATGTTAAAACAAGGACTCTCAAATCTTAAACATAATAATGCTCATAAATGAGTGTATTAATGATTTAGTTTCTTACGAGTTATCATGCCCTTGCAATGCACAGATTTGTAATACCTATAATGTTTTATTCTTGTAATATTATTTTTGGCTTAGTGTTCATTGTACTTTTATTGTACTTATGAGATGGAATTTGGGGAATTTGAATTCTGAGAATAGTAATTTCATTTAAATTAAGTTAGCATTTAGTATACCTATCTTCAAATCATAGGGGATAATTTGGGTTGTATAGAGGATCATTTATCATATTTATTGAACTCAAGAATATTTTTGTTCATTATACTTATCTTGAAATCATGGTGGGATTTTGGGCTACTTAGATGATCATTGAGAGTGACTTTAATCTTTATTTGCTAAAAGAGAGAAGCTGTGTTCTAAGAATAATAGTTTCATCTGTTTCAAATTAGTGTTGAATATTTTTTATATTGAAATGATGAGAAGGAATTTGGCTACATCAAGAAATATTAATATTCATCAAATTTAAGTCATTTATACTATATGTATACACTACTTATAGAGTTGGACATTTAACCCAACAAGTCTGTTTCTCACATGTTTCGTAAAAAAAACCTTATATTATTGATGTTAATACAATTGATAATAAGTGTTTTTAGCATTGTATTTAGTTTTATAATGATAAAAAAAACCAACTAAATTTAGAAATATCATTTATGATTGGTCTTAACCAATAATTTAGTTTGCCACATGATTTTATATGTAAGCTAAGCTTTATATTCTAAATAATGTTTTAATATATACATAATAGCTAATTTAGATAACATTGTCACGTTATTTTTGCAAAATAAAGGAGATCTCTGTAATGCAAGAATAGTTTAATCAATACGAAAGGAACCAAGTTTGAGAACTTGTTCTAAGACCCAATCATCATCCCATTATTAGCACCAAGTGGGCTTTTAGGGATAAACTTGATGAAAAGGGATAAGGTAAAAAGAAATAAAACTGGATTAGTTAATTGTCAATTAAAAGCTATAATCCAAAAGAAGAAATCGATTATGAATAAACATTTTAACATCCTCTAAAATATAATAGATATAAATATATATAGTTATGCTGAGAAAACCCATTAGGGATTAGAAAGGGTTGAAGTCATATAAAGTAAATCAATACCAATTTGTGAACACAATGAAAATGATTCCAGGCTAAAGGAAAGGACTAAGTCCAATTATCCATAACAAGGATTAGGCTAACTCAATAAAAGGTCCAAATTCAAGAAGCCAAAACCCTAGATAGACAAGCCCATGATCCAAGAAGCAAGAAAAGACAAACTACCTTGTCTAGGCAGAAGGCCATGTCAATTACCAAGGAAGGAGGCTAGGAGAATTAGAATATTTCTAGGATTATCTTCCTAGAATTAACGTACAAAAGGACAAAACATGAGCTCTTGCATGAAGCAAGTCATTCATGTGTAAAGCCTCCCAAAGACAAGCTAAAGTCCAACAAGCAAAGTCTAGTCAAGGATAAACTAGCATTCATGAACAAAAGACAAAGCAAAGCTTCTTGGAAGCTAGAAGCACATGAGATACTTCAAGAAAAGAGCAAGTCTTGTAAGCTAGTTAAGTCATGGTAAAAGAAAACAGGTCTTCTTCCTATTGGTTAGTAAAATAAAGCCAAAAGACTAAATTTGAAAGATAAGCTAGACATGTTAGTAAATAAGACAAAAGAGTACCTTCTTTGACTTAGAAGTAAACTCCCATTTGAAACTTAGCTTACATGACCAAGACTCCAAAAAAAGAGATAAGGTAATAACCTTCCTAGTCTAAGAATTAATGGAGAAAAAGTATAACTACTCTATCTTGGAAGGAAGCTCATGTGAACCTTCAAGGAAGAAAGCTTGGTTGCTTGTTCAAATGGGACTAAGGTATTCCTAGGTTAATTCCCCATGAGATAATGAATAAAAGACAAAATCCTATCCTACATACAACCTCACGTGAATTTCAAAAGTGAAAGACTAGGTTTCTTACTCAAATATACAAGACAATTTCTAAGAAGATTCACCTTGAATTAGAGTATAAGACAAAACTAGAAGACTTGCATGAGGAAGGAACACGTGTAGCACCCCTAGGAAGCAAGAAAGTCTTGCAAGCAAGCACTAGTCAAGGATAAGCTAACATTAATGACATGTAATCCTGATGAGACTAACTAAGAAGCAAGGTTCTAGTTAGAAACCAAGAAAATAGTTAGGAAGTAACCAAGTCGACCCAAGTCAAAACAAAGACTTAGTTAGAGTATCCAAACTAAGCCAACTTAATTACTTAAAGTAACTAAGTAATCATTTCATTTTGATAAACAATCCACTTGGCTAAATTCTACTGGCACACATCAAAAGGAAATTAATTATTAGGAAGACCACATGATAAATCCTTATTGGCCTAAAGAAAAAGCCAAGGAAGATTCTTTCCCTCCTTCACCAAGCAAAGTCATGCCCTCCCTCATTTATAAATACACCATGAAGTGCTTCTTTTCAATCACACCAAAACAAAGAGAAGAAACTGAGAGAGAGAGAGAGATAGTTAACAAAGAGGAGAAACTTTTGTGAGAGAGAAATAGCTAGGTGCACGTGTAGATTTGAAGTTGAAGTTTAAAAAGGTAGGGAGTAACAACACTTCTACTCTCATTTCTTATTCAATGATTCTTGATTATGCTCTTTTAATTATTTTGAGCATTATGTGTTAATTGTTTATTGATATCTTTTCATGGATTTTGAAGTTATTATCTTTCTTATGTTTTAAAAATGAACTTGAGCTTATGATTTTGAGGAAGACCATGGAAGAATATGAATTTAAAAATAGATTATGAAAAAGTGATGTTTATTATTAATAGAGAACGCTAGAAATGACCCTCCGGTGATCTAGAAATGTTTTGAGAAATGATCCTCAAGCAAAGGAGGTGATCTCACAAGTTTGGAAATGACTTTCAGAGTTAAGGAGGTGATCCAACATGATTTCCATTTGCAGTAACGGTTAAGGCGGGGGGACGCCCTTGCATTGGAAAGAGCTCTTCTTCATAGTGGTAAAGGATTGGATCATGTGTAAGGTTTTGAAAATTCAAAAAAATATTGGTAATATGACATGATAATAGAGATGAATTAAGAGTGATGATAATAAGGAGAAGTTATTCTCTGTACATAGTATAGCTGAGAACATTATATCTTCTGAACTATAAACTATTGTTATTGCCTTTTGAGAATTTATTTTTCACTCTTTTATTGTAATGTTTTTAGATTAGATAATTCAAGATGCACCTTATCTCACTTTTGATTGAACTTGATATCATGTGGGTGGATGCTCTCGGTCTAGGCTCAGTGTGCGTGCTTTAAGATATTCATATTATTACCTTGGATGGACAGGGTTAAAATCTTAATGTAGTTAATACAGTTGTAGAGTTTATCACTAATAAGCCCTACTTTTTATTGTAAGTTGTGAAATAGAAGTTTGGTGATGCTTTTTTTAATGACTTATAACTACATCTAATATATAATGTGAAATTATAGTTAATTTAACCCTCTTGTTACATCTTCTAATTATTCTTATAGTTTAGATTATTTCCATGTTAATCAATGATTAGGAACAATTTGAAAGATGATATCTATTATTATAAGAAAAGTGAAGGAAGTACTAATGCCCTAAGAATTGAATTGAATTAGGAAAAATAAAGGCAAGATTCAGCCTCCTAGGCACCTAGGCGCTAGTCACTAGGCACGTCAACGGTGGACAGGTAGAGAGCTTTTATAATTTCTTTACTAAATTAAATGAGGTTTCCTTAGAGTATTTCAACCGCCAAGTATTAGAATAATCATGCCTTGATTAAGTTAACATTCATATGATTAGGTATGATCTAAGAAGGTTCCTTAACCTAGGTTGAATCTTTAAAACAACTCATTTTCAAGTACTTCTCTATATGACTGTGTGAATTCATTTAATTATTGAAATATTTATTATGCTACTAATTTTCTATATAATAACTTATTTTATATCATGGTAGAGGAATGATATTAGCTACTTGATGATTCGTTAATAGTTATGGATATAACTTGAGAGTTAACATTATTAAATACTCTTAATTTGACCTAGGCTCTTTACTGGAATTACTTATGAATCCTAGCTTAAGAATCAACCTCTAGTGACTAGCTAATTAGTTCATCTAATCACCATATAAAAATTGTAAAGCTTAAACCAATAGCTAGAAAAGTAATGTGACACTATACCTATTAGACAGGATGTTACACATATGCTCTCATCGTTAGATTAGAGGCTATTAGGATGTTTATTATATCTTGGATTACAAATATTTCAAATGAAAGTCAGAAGTTCCCTTTTGAATGGATTTATCCAAGAAGTATATGTAGATCAATGTCATGGTTTTTGAAAATCATTACTGTCCAACCAAATTTTTAGATTAAAGGGAGCCTTATGTTGTTTTAAATAAGCTCCTAAACCATGGTATGAAAGGTTGAACAAGTTCATTATGAAAAAGTGGTTGATTAGATTAAAAGTTTATACTACTCTTTTCATTAAAAGCAAAAAGCATGACTTCTTGTGTAAATCTATGATGATAATATCATTTTTTATGCCACTAATGATTCTTCGTTTAAAGAGTTTACCAATTTAATGCTAAATGAATTTGAAATATTTATGATGGTTGTATTAAACTTTTTTTTCCTTATGTTCCAAATCAACCAAACAAAATATGAAATATTTATCAACCTTTCAAAGTATTGTTGCGAGGAGTTGCTAAAATGTTTAAAGGGAAAATCCAAAAGTAATTGACACCCAGT
Source organism: Castanospermum australe (assembly GCA_019955255.1). NCBI lineage: Eukaryota > Viridiplantae > Streptophyta > Magnoliopsida > Fabales > Fabaceae > Castanospermum > Castanospermum australe. The sequence continues at coordinate 26,615 of NSJW01000500.1, forward strand.
GAGAACCTCCTAAAACTTAGACAAGGATAAAAGTGGTAAATCAATAGATGTTTCAAAATATAGAGGTGTTGTTGGTTCACTTCATCATCTTCTACTAGTAGGATTGCTATCTTGTTTAGTGTATGTACGTGTGCTAAATTTCAAGCTAATCCTAAAGATTCACACATTATTGGCTTAAAATGAATAAGGAGAAACCTTGTAGGCACAACACAAATGGATTTATAGAATCCTAAGCTTGCCTCAAGTAGCTTAATTGGTTATTCCAATTCCAGTTTTATTGGACGCAAAATGGATAGAAGAAGTACTACTAAGATATATATGCTACTTTCTTGGTTGTTAACTTGTTTTTTGGCATACCAATAAACAAAATAATGTTGCATTGTGTACTGTTGAAGTTGAGCATGATGCAGTTGAAAGTTGCTATGCTCAAATAATTTGGATGAAGCAACAATTTCTATATTTTAGACTTCAACTTGATCATATCCTTATAAGATGTTATAACACTAGTGCCACATTAGCCTCACTAAGAATCTCATTATGCACTTAAGGAATAAGCATATTGAAGTTCAGCATCACTTCATAAGAGATCATATGCAAAATAGATATTGTGTGCTTGAGTTAATTTGTGGAAACAATTGAAACAATAGGCTAATATTTTTGCTAAACCTTTTGATAAGGAAATTTTCTTTTTCAAAAGAAGAGAAATAGGCATAATTAATCAAAATTTCATTTGAATGATTGCTTGTGGCCGTGCTTTAATTAGGAACTTATCTCTCAAAGAATCTTTTACTAACTTAAGCATTCAATGTTCTTCTAAATTTGTTTTGCAGGTACTTCCTTCAATAACTAAGTCATCCATATTCTTCCAATGAGTAAAAAGTTTAGAATTCAAATCTCAAGCTAAAGTTGTCAGTGAGATTTGAACACACAAGGGTTATATTAGAATATTTGAAGCAGTAACTTGAAGAATTTGAAGTTTCTAGTGACAATAATCAACTATTTGGCTGTGAAATTTGAATGAAGATAATATTCTAATATCTAAAGTCACGAACCATTTCCCAAAAGTTCCTAGCAAGATATTCAAATTCTTGCTATAAAAAATTTGAATACAACACAAAATATTCAAATATGACGGTTTAATATTTGGATATTCGAAATCAGAGAGGTTCTGAAATTTGAAGATGTCAAAATATTTGAACACATGAATGAAATATTCCAATATTTCTTTCAAGGAACAAAATAATCAACTACACATTCACAACATTCAAATACCAAACAAAATACTCGAATACGTTGGTATAATATTCTAACAACTATATTAGAAAGTTGAAATAATCAAATTTGCAGTCACAATATTTTAATACAACCACGTATTCTATATATACTAAGCCATTTTTCAAAAACAAATTCAATAGAATCCAAACAAATTTTCCCTTTATAACATATCCCTCACCACAAACATTCTAAAAGTCTCTCAAATCTTTAACAAACACCTAAAACCCAGTCTAATCCTTGCCTCCTCAAATAATTCCATTCCATAAAATTCCCAAATTTCTCAAATATGGCTGACCTCCTCACCCTACCAACAAGAGGAGTGGGAAGGAACCCCAATCCTTCATCTGCATTTCAAGAAGTTCTTGAGGACTTATGCATAAATGAAGAGTTCCATTGAAGATTTTCAATTGAAGAAAATAGTGGAATACCAATTGATGGACCTTGGGTTCTTCTATATGGAGCATTTCTTCATCAAGGTGTTTATGGACCTTAAGTTGAAGGATGTTGCCATATTGAAGAACTTCTATCTAGATTTGGTGAAGGTCTTCTATTGTAAGTTGAGGTATGATTGTCCAAGAATCTCATCTTTGAGGTTAAGAGTATCTCAATTGAGGTTGAGATTAAAGCCTTTGAGCAGCTCTCTGGGTTGGAGTTTGTTGGAGATTGCTTTCATGCCAAGAATGTGATGGAAGAGTAAGCATTGGGTTAGATAAATCAAGGAACTTTAATTAGGCCGAATGAGACATGGGTCAAAATTAAGTTGTATATTGGGTCTCTGATTTGAGTTGAGAAATTTGAATGTATTTTTTTTTTATCTTTCACATATTTTTTTTACTTTTTCTATCAATTTTATTTTATGATTTTGTCCTTATTTTTTAAAGAAATTTGATTATTGAGCAACTTAGCCTAAAATAGCATGAAATTTGAGTTTTAGGGTTGGTTTATTTTTATTTCATAATTTTTGTTATTTTTGAAAATTTTTGTTTTGGGGGATAAAATCAATATTTACAGTTGCCCTTCTTTACTCGTTTCTTAGTAGAGGGTAATGTAGAACCGTGGTTCTTTATTTTCTTGAATAAGAAATGAGTAAAGAAGAAAACATGTCTTTTGTCCCAAAAATGAAAAACGCTTACAATCACATGTAACAATCATTTTCTGAAAATGATGAAATGGGAATGCTATATAAGATGCGTGAAATTGCAAAAGTTGTGTCCTTGTGAATGATTAAAATTATGTAAATACTGAAATTATGTAAATGATTAAATCTATGTGAATGACTAAATTATGTGAATGACTAAATTATATGAATGCAGAATTGGACTGAATTTATGCGAAAGTAATAAAATGCGAAAGCTGTAAAATATAAAGGCTGTAAATATGTGAAAACAATAAATATGTGAAAGCTGTAAAATGTGAAGGCAGCAAATATGTGAAAGCAGTAAAATGTAGAAGCAGCAAATATGTGAAAGCTGTAAAATGTGAAAGCAGTAAATTGTGGAAGCAATAAATATATGAAAGAAGTAAATGTGTAAAATGAGTAAATATGTGAAAGCTGTAAAGTGTGAAAGTAGTAAAATGTGAAAGCAGTAAAATATGAAAATAGTAAATATGTGAAAGTAGTAAATATGTTAAAGCAGTAAAATGTGAAAGCAGTAAATATGTGAAAGTAGTAAAATGTGAAAATAAGGACAAGGCAATAAAGTAATGATATGACAGAAAAGTAAGGGTATGATAGAAAAATAAGGATATGATAATAAAATAATGATGTGATAAGAAATTAAGGATAGGACATGAAAGAATGGGTAAGACATGAAAATAAAGATATGATAGTAAATTAAGGATATGATAGGAAAGTAAGGACAGGGCATGAAAATAAGGATATGACATGAATTTAAGGATATGACAGGAAAGTAAGGATAGGATATGAAAATAAGGATACGACAAGAAATTAAAGATATGACAAGAAAGTAAGGATAGGACATGAAAATAAGAATATGACAGGAAATTAAGGATATGACTTTAAAGTAAGGATATGTGAAAAATAAAATTAGTGGAGGTAGTAAAGATGTGAATTCATGTGAAAGCAATAAAAATTGGATGTAATGTGAATGTCATAAAATTCACATTTAGGAAGGACTTATGACAAGAGGAAGAGGATGTAATATGCATGATATCCTTTGAATCTGTATGCTGATGAAGGATATGCTAAAGCAAGAGTGCCTGATGCAGTATGCAATAAGGTTCATGAAATTGTGCATAATCTTGGCTGAGTTTTATTGCTTTTCCAAAGAGAATTCATATCCAATTCAACTCTTTGAGAGTGTATTTTACTTCCACTTTTGAGTGCTTGCCACCAAATGCTAAGACCAAAGTTGCTCATGTATGAACTTTTGTCAACTTCAAATTTTGCTCCAGTTTATGTGGACTTGATGAGATGAGCATGTCCTATTCAATACAAGAGTAACAATACAAAATGTTGCCCTAGTTGCTAATTTCATGAACTTGTTGTCATATATTCACTTGACGCTTGAGAACTGTGGATGCTATAAGTATTTTTGAAATCCTAGCTGATTGGGTGTGACAAGTAACATCAATTATTCAACTTTCCTTCTTTCAATACAACTAATGCTTTTACCTTGAAACTCAATCACTTTCCTTGCAGGTAAATGCTTGTTTTGTTCTTCTTCTTTTCTTTCTTTTTTGCTTTTGATCTTTTGTTTTCTTCTTTCTCTTCTTTTTTCAGATTCACTTTTCTACTTGATAAATTAATGACATGATCATGCAATTTTGAAGGGATTTGTTTAGGAGCAATGTGATGGATTCAAATGATAGAATGAATAGTGTTTGGGTAGCTGAACGAAAATAATCGTCTTTGATATTTGAATAATTAGCAAAACTTGTCGAAATACTACCTTTCCCCAGGTTAATCTTGAGTTACGGGTGAATTGAAAAAGGAACACGTTTTTTTGGCTTAAAAGAGGTGTCGAGGGATAACAACTGCTCCTTTGTATTTGGAAAATCAAGGAATGCCTCATGTCATTGGAAAAATTTGCTTGCAGAGCACATTTTATTTGGAAAACATTGGGATGTTGCATTTGTATCATTCTCAATTCCATCTGTACTAGAGTCCATTATTGATCTTGAAAAGGAACAAAATAGGTCTTTTGAAATCTTTTGGTCTTTTTTCTTTTCATTTGAAATCAACGAAGATAGAAGAAATGAATGACAAAAATAGAACATGGACAAATGAAACAATGAATTACATGATCATTTCATTAAAATCGTCATCAAAAGTGTGTCCAAACATGACTTTAGACTTTATGCTAGTAAATGCCACTCTTTTTCTTTCTCTTTCTTTTTTTTTGCTTTTTTATTATCTCTTTTTGTTTTTGGCCAAAACCAGCATTTAGCAACAAGGAAATATCACAGGACGATAAACAAATGATTGAAAGCATAAAACACTAGTGCAAGCAAAAGAAATATCCTCTTGTTGAATCCTTTCAAGTAAATTCTTCTCCTTCTCTGATAATGGCTAAGGCACTACTCAAATCTTGGTCTCTCAATAAGACTTGCACCAAGTAAATGCCACACAGCTTGCTTGAAAGCAAAGAATCCTCAATTGAATGACGGGGTGCATTTGAGTGGTATTCACATGTAACATTTAGATTATACCATCGCGGATATGGTGGTACCACAGGTCTTACTTGGCATGGAGCCATCAGATTGTCTCTATACAATCGATTAAAAAGTTTAGATAGGCTTATATTAAAGTTTGGCAATGGATGATTGTTCCTTGATTGCTGGGGTCGAGGCTTTGTTGGCTAAGTGTGTTTTGGTAATACTTGCATGGGAAAACTTTGAAGATGGACAAATTGGCAATTAAGATGAGATGGTTGAAAAGGAAAGGAGCTATGTATGTGGACGAGGATATAGGATATGACTAACTTGGTAAGGATGATGTGGGTAGGGGATAATGGGCTGGTAATGTAAATGTTGATACAATTGAGAATGATAAGGTTGAGATGTCTGGGATGCACATATTGAATTCACCGTTGCTCCATTCTTTCGACTATTTGTGTAATGGGGTACCCCAGATTTCGATGTAACTAACTCAATCTTGCCTTCCTGGATATTTGCCTTAATTCTCTCACCAATCTCAATGAAATTAGCAAACTCTTTTACATGAGTTCCCATCATATTCTTAAAGAATGACCCTTCCAAAGTGCGAATAAAGTCACATCTCAGACTCTAACATAGGCGGTACAACCTGAGCCACCAAAATTCTCCATCTTTAGGCATAATCCTTGAATGACTCACTACTTTTCTTTTTCATCCCTTTCAGCTGATCCTTAGTTGGTGCTAAATTTAAATTGAATTTGTATTAGTTTACAAATACGAAAGCAAAGACTTCCCAGCAGTTAATTTGTGACAAGTCTAGATGCATGTACCATTCCTAGGCGACTCATTCCAAGCACTCAGAGAAGAAACTGATGAGGAAGTTCTCATCTTGAGACCATACACCCATTTTAGTGCAATACATCTTTAAAAGTGAGATAGGGTTTGAACTGCCAATGAACTTGAGAAATTCAGGCACTTTGAAGTCTATGGGGATGGTGACAGTAGGTGCTAAACATAATTCCTTGATTCCGATAGGACCATATGGACTCGGTCCCCACAGCATCTTGAGTTGATCCTACAATGAGGATTGCATTTCCATCTCTAATTCCTTCTTTAGTTTGTCATTCTCTTGATTCTTCATAATCCATTCAACATTATATTTCATATTCTGATTCAAGGCATTATCGAAAAAGGGAGGTTCATAACCTGGGTAGTCATATGCACATCCTCCTTCTTGGTTAGCTCCTAGGGCAGCATGCCTACCCACATTTTGATTTGAAGTATAACAAAGTTGAAACCCTAAGGTATGGTGTAGCATAGTTGCATCTTCATGAGGTTGCATTGCATGGATTATCCCTTGATTTTTGGCCCCAATATTGTCATTGGCATTGCTCAGGGCAATGGAGAGCATTTTTCTCATCTCCTCCATTTGGCTTTTCACCATCAACTCCATCTTTTTATTCAACTCATCTACTTCTTGAGTCAGATTTTGTCCCTCCTGTTCTCTCTCCGAAACCATTATTTGTTGTTTTGTTCTTGCTCTTAACTCATAGGGCTTTCTGCGGATGCAAGTTGTATTACATAGAATTCTTTTTGGATGAGCAATTGTGAACTAACCCTAATTGATGCAGAACAAAATATTATTTTGTTTACCATTTGTTATTTTTTTTAAAAAAAATCTATTTTATTTAATACCACAAAATTTTCCTAAGATGTATGCAGATGTTATGTTGACATGAAAAATAAAATAACCAATATGGTAACTGCAAAAAAAATTTTTAGATATGTGCAAGAATATTATGCTGATGTGAATAGAAGAATTATCAATATGCAAAATGTAAATGATTTTTATTTATTTTCTCTTTCTTATTCTTCTTCATTTTTTTTTTTTGCAAAATGTTATGCCAACATGTTTAGAGAATAAATAATATGCTAAATGTTAGTAATTTTCCCTTCTTATACGATGCAAGCAAGCATGTAATAGAAAATGATTGGTGTGTTAAATGCAGATGGTAATGATTTTTTTTGTTTTGCTTTCGAGATGCACTCAAAAATGTTAATATACAGAAATATTTTCCTTTCTTTTTCTTTTTGTTTGTAAGAATGTTATAGACAAAATAATAAATGCAAATGATTTTCTTTTTTCTTTTTTCCTCTTTTTTTTCTTCTTCTTTTTTTTTTGCAATGTATGTAAGAATGTTATGATGTTATGTACAGAAAAATGACTAGCATGCCAGATGAAACAGGATTTTTTTTATGAGATGTGTCTTGGAATGTTATGCTATCATGTGAAAAAAGGATCAATATCACGTATGCTAATTTTTGAGACCCATGCAAGAATATTATGCTAATATGTATAGATAAACGACAAATATGCTAAATGCAACATAATTTTCTTTACAATGATGCAAGATGAAATGCTGCATCGAGATTGGTAAAAATTGTTGTCCTATTAACAATGGCTTTATTTTCTTTTCAAACAAAATATCACTTCTTTTTGCAAGAAGATTTTACAAATGTTATTTATCATGTTAATGGGTTAATCAATCTTCCTAATTCACTAATGCATAAAGATGCAAAGTATGGATGCATTTGGAAAACATTATTTATTTATTTGTTTATTTTTATGAAAGGGATATGCAATTTTCAAATTGAGTTGACAAATTATTAATCCACTAACAGGACTTCATGATCAAATATGGTTTTATCATGCTAATGGACTATGCAATCTTAGTACTAAATAGCCTTATTAATGCATGAGTATGCAAGAGATGAATACATTTGATAATACAAAGATGATATGCTCTCATTATGTCCTGATCAAGGATGACTTAGGATTGGAAAATTTCTATCCTGATGGCATCTATGGGTTTTTCTAATAGTGCATGGCTTTTAGGTGGTTCTATCTAATGGGTATGGGTCTCCAAATTTCCCCTTAATTTTAGGCAAGGATCCCATCTCATAAATGCTATTCACAACAATAGGTGAATCACTAGATCGGGACATCCATGAAATGAGACACAATTTGGTTGGAGTTTTCGCAATAACCAAACAAGACGTATGTCTAAAATGGCCATCTCTACACAACTCCCTTAATCCTAAGTTATTCTCAGGCTTGGGTATAGGGTCTCTCTCAATGTGTGTTAGAATAGTGATGGTGCAGCGTGTGACGAGAGCATGAAAGCACATCCTAAAACTACCCACAATCCCAACCTGCAAGATAGAACACTAGGTGGTACAGATATATTTAATAAATTGTCTACCCTATGGTTTGAACATCAACACAGCAACATAGCATCAAAATAAGCTATATCATGTGAATAAGCAAGAATAAATATGTAACACCTACCTAGAGTATACTTCTTTTCTAGAATTTTCTATATTCTAGTTTTATTTGTTACAATTCTTCTTAGGCATGGTGTTACATCTTAACTTACCCATCATGAATTAAAGATTGAATATCACTTGTGGGTTGTGTGATTCTAGGGTTTAAGAATCGTAGAATGATAAGCCATTAATTATACTTGGCTAGAAAGGACAATTCCCTAGAATGAGCAAAATTATGTCCTTGTTAAATATGAGGTTCAAGCTTTTAACTTGTTTGACTACATAACTTGGTTTCTTTCTAGGCTAAATGATGCAAATTTTTAGCCTAGCCACTGCCTGGGCATTGGAACACCAGAAACAAGCTCCCTTCTCGGGTAACCTGGTGCCTGAGCGCCCAATCTCTAGCATTGAGGAGCCCAGTTTTGGGCAGCCACTGCCTAGGCTCCCAGAGCTGGCGCCTAGGTGCCCAAGTGGCAGTAGGTTATGCAAAATTTTTCATGCTTTCTATGTTGTCTTATAGTTACGGCACTTGGTTCTAATTTCTACTTATCTTTAATTTACATAAGTTAGGTTAGATGTTAATGAGTTTAACTATCATTTGCTGTTAGGAAGATAATATTTGATTAAGAAAAGAGTGAACACAACAACTTATAATATATGTCAAACTAAGTATATTTCATGTCATATAAAAGCTAGGGTTTACATGTAGTATCACCTAGATCTATTGTACAATACAAAAAGTGGGGTTTAGTTAGTGATATTATACAAGAGCCCCATGAGGTGATACCTTCAAGTTACATCACATTTTTAACCTAGCTCTAAAACTACGCCACCTCCTTGATTATCAAAGTGGGTGACTCGTATGTCTTGTATGATAAGAACCGGACCTAGTCTCAGCAAACAATCTCTATTTCCACCACAATGGTGATGTAGGGCATCTTGAACTTAATCTGAAAACATCATACACAAAGTGAGACAATAATCTCAGTAGGACGCATCAACAAGTAAGTTAAAATCATGTGACCTTTCCAGCTGTAATATATATAGAAAATGCTTCTTGTCTTTATTTTTCTCTTATTTAATGGGTTCTGGCATATGTTATATTACCAATTCATTAATTCTTCATTCATAAGACCTTACATGATTGAAACATAGGAATAGAGTTCTTTCCGCATGCAAGGGCGTCCCCCCGCCATTGTCACCAATGTGACCTTAATCATGTGGGATCACCTCCTTTGAGGAGCATTTCCTAACTTAGGTGAGATCACCTCCCATAAGGATCATTTCTCAAAAATTCATAATGATCACCTCCCTAGGAGGATCATTTCTATACTTAATTGGTAATGTAGTCATTATCACTTTGAATCATCATAATAAAATTTCCACAGAAAGAAGTATAGAGAGACATCTTCTCATTAGTTCATGAAGAACATACAAACAATAGAGAGAAAAAGTAAGAAACATAATAACATAATAGCAAGAACACATGAAATAGAGAAGAATTAGAGAAGAGTTGATGTTTCCTGCTCTTAGTCTGAGCTTGAAACTTCAAGATCTTCCTCCTAGCTCCTCACGTGTGCACTCTCCTCTCTTTTTCTGAGGAGTTTCTTCTATTGTTCTTGGGTGGTGTGTGTCTTGGAGGAGCATGGGTTAAGGTATTTATAGGCATGATGGGGTGCATGGCCGTGCTTCCTTGTGGGTGAGTGTGTGACATGAGAGTTGCTTGGGAACGGGGGAGAAATTTCTAGTTTTAGGTCATGTGGTCTTAGGTTTAATTACTTGCTTTACACTTGGCTTGCTTAGGGAGTTTACACCTATTTAGCTATCTCTAAACTAATCATTATATAGTTACTTTTTCTAACTTACTTTGGCTTAGTTTGGTTAGTTTTTAACTAAATTTTCCTCTTTGTGTCATGGTTGACTTAGTTGACTTAGTTAATTTTTAACTGTGTCATTAAATTCTAACTAGATTCCTTTCTTTCTTGTTGAACCAACCATGATTACATGCATTTAATGAGGTTTAACTTTGATTTTAAGTTAACTTAGAAGACTTGAACTCCTCCCCTAGCTCTCCACGTGAGCTTCTCTTTTCTTCTTTTTAATTTTTTATGTTTTGTTCATGCTACTTTATCTCTTATATATGTGCTTTCCTAGATTCTTCCTTGACTTGCTTTTCTTTATTTCTTTCTCACTCTCTCTCACGTGCATATCATCTAGGAAGACAAGTTATTCGTCATTTTCTTGCTTTTACATCATTTGGGTCAAGCTTTTTGGGCTTTTGGGTTTGGTTTTGCCTAATTCTAGTTTTATTTTTCTTATTGGGTTTAGATTATGGGTTGGGTTTAGATTACTTTCTTGGGTTAGGTAATTTCTAATGATACTTAATTTAGTCTAAACTTCTTGGGTTATATCACTATTTAAGCCTAGCTTTGTTTATAGTCTTAGTTTTAAGGTTTTTGGGTTTAGGTTTCTAAATCTAAGCTTTTGGGTTTCAATTTTCAAAACTAAATCATAATCAATTCTAGCTTTGTTTTCATTATATGACTTGGACCCTTCCTAAAGTTTTAATGGGCCTTTCAAGCATATAGATCATATAACAAGCATATAAATCATATAACACATTCACAAGTAAAAATCAAAGCATAATATATAACTCATAATTTAGGGGATGTTATAAAATGTATCTCAATAAACCACACAGTTAAACGACATAAAAAAAGCATAGAGTTGTTAACAATAACAGACAAAATGAACAACAATATCAGACAAGTAAATAGAATAACCAAAATAGGGGTAAGAGAAATACAAGAAAGGTCATAACGTTTTGGATAGTCAACTTTAATAGGCTTGACTCTCTAACTGTCCCCAGTGGAGTCGCCAAATTGTCACAACGTACCCAGAGGGCGCCAAGACGAGAGGCAACTAAATTTATAAAAAATTTAGGAGTTGCCACCAATTTTTATTTAAAAGAAAAATAATTAAAAAAATCCTTTTATTAAGAAAACTGGACTTTGAAAAATGAGATTAGGTTCGGTAGTCTGATTATGAATAGGAAAAGGCAAGAACATAATCCTACTGCACAATTGATACATCTGTCATAAGACGGTTACCTAATAGCTATTTGTGCAAAAAAAATTAGGACCTCAAAATATATTTGATTTACTCTAAAAAATAAAGATCAGTTATAACAAAGAATGATAACAAATAGAAAATTAATTGAAAATATTTACAGTTTTGGCTTGCCTTGTGTGCCTACGTATCCCCACGTGCAATGAGAAATCAAAGTCACATAGTTCTTGTAAAAAATAATTGTTTGTTGTAAGATTTTAATTAAAATTACATATTGATTAAGCGTAAAATGACTTGTGTATTAATTAAGTTAAAAATACTTTGATGATGTTGATTAAATTAAGAACGCTATGTGAGGAATGATTGATAAAAAATGATAATGATAGTTGATCAATTAATAAGAAACTATCAGTTGTTGTTTTTTAAAGAAAATAATTAATATTTATATCACTCACGAATCAAAGAGGTGTCACGTCTACATTGACTGCTGGTGACTTTAATTGTTTTTGGAACAGAGGAGTCGTCATGATAACATCGTCTCTAATTAGTTAAAATTGATTAAAATTTTATATGATTTCTAAAATGATTAGTTATTAATTAAAATATATAGCGTCTGTGAGTCAAAGAGTTGTCACAATAACAATGATCATTAGTGATCTTAAAATATTTTCAAAACAGAAAAGTCATCACGACAACAACGTCCTTAATTGATTAATAATTTTAAATTAATTTAAATTTAATGATTTCTAAAGGATGATTAACTTAAAATTAAAATTTATATCATTTACGAGTTAAAGAGTTGTCATGACAACAATGACCCTTAATGATCTTAAAATATTTTCGGGACAGAAGAGTCGTCACGATAAGATCGTTTCTAGTTGATTAATAATTTTAAATTAATAATTTTTAATAAATAATCAATAATTAATTAAAAATCTATATCACTTAAAAGTCAAAGAGTTGTCACGATAATAATAACCATTAGTGATCCTAAATTATTTTTAGAATGAAAGAGTCGTCACGACAACATCATTCCTAGTTGATCAATAAATTTTAAATTAATGGTCAAAGAGTTTGAAATAATTTTTAACTTAATTTTAAGACCGAAACGTCGTCACGACAACAGGACATCGATTAAATTAATTTTCAAATCAACGAGCTGTTACAACTCAAATGACTCAGATTAATTATTAAATTATATTTATTATAATTTTTCTATCATTATCTATTTGATTTTATTATTACTATAGCTAACATTTTTATTTAAAAAAACTATTGACCTGTTAGATCCTTAAATCCAATTTGGTTATAGTTTAAGATCACTAGGCCTAATTAAATTTTATAAGATTAACACCCAAATCATACATTATCATTTGGTCCCAAAATTCTTTAGCACATTAATAAGCATAACCATACTTAAATAACACCAAATCAAGACAAATTTTCCATCATAACAATTAACGATTAAATGATATATGAATTAAAAAAGTGATAAAAGCAAAGAAAATGCGAGACCGTGTGTGTGCGTGCAAATTAGTGGTGCGTGAGGTGCAGGTGATTAGTGCTGAGGAAGGGAGATCGGTGCTGTGGTGCTAGGGCTGTGAGTGCTCTGTGAGGAAAAGTGCAGAGGTGAGGTGCTTGTGATGGATGCAGATGTGTGTGTGAACGTGAGGAAAAGTGTAGGTGGCATGACCGTGTGGGTGTGGTGACTTAATGAGTGCTAGCGTGTGCAGTGCTGTGAGGAAAATTGTGAAGGAAAGTGAAGGTGCTGTGAGACGCTGGTGTCGGGAATGATGTGTTGGAGTCATGTGAAGTGGTGAAGGAATGCGGGTAAGATGGTTGGTGTCTCGGTGAAGGTGCAGAGAGTGAGAACGGTGCTGGACTGGTGCTCTGTGCAGGTGGGTACGGGGTGGAAAGTGTGGAGTGTGTGCTTGCCGTTGCTCTGTTTTGGTGGCTTCCGTGCAGGGGGAGTGTGCCGTGATTGAGATGGTGTGCAGAACAGTGAGTGAGGCTGTGCAAGGTGCAAGTGGGGATCTGGGGCAGAGGTGTGTGCTGTGAACTCGGCGTGCAGGTGAGTGAGTGAATCCGTGTGGAACAGAGTGTTTGTAAGCTTGAGGTGCTGAAAGTGCAGCGCAGAAAAGGTGAGAACAGGGGTGAAAGAGTGGCTGCGATAGGTGCAGAGGATCGGTGCAGAAAGTGAAGGGCCGTGAGTGGGACTTGGCCGTGAGTGCAGAGGAGTTGCTGTGATGTGAATGTGAGGATGCTGGGTGCCGTGGGTCAGCGAATCCGTGTGGATTTGTGGGTGCTGTGTAACTGTTTCTGGTACGGCCGTGAAGGAAAGGGGAAATGGGTGGCTGCTGTAGGTGGCTCTGTTGCTGGGCTATGAAAGGAGAAGAAGAAACCCAAATCAACCCCCAGCAAAAATCAAGGAACTGAGGTAAAGATGATGAAGAGACCCTACCTCTTTCCTCTAAGTACTGAAATCTGGAAAAGCTTCCTCTAGTTTCTGTTGAACGATCCTCTTCCTCCTTGGGCTGTTTCCTCTTCAGCTCCTCCTCCCAAACCCTTCTTTCTCTCTTTCTATGTGATTGTGTGTGTCCATAACACGCCTTGAAAACAGGGGCCTCCTGAATCAAAGAAAGCATAGAGCGATCTGAGGGTATCTTCTCCAAGAAGTTTATAAGTAGGTCTACCTTATCAGCTGAACTCAAAGCCCTCGTTACCTTGTCTATATCACTACTTTTTCCTGATGCGTGCCTCCTGCAACTATCACCCATTAGTCCACTTGAAGTGGCATCCCCCCTTATCCTGCCACGCTCAGCCTTGACCCAAAGCAATGAGAATGCATTAAATGCTGACACTAGTTGCTCACTAGTATACCCAAAGCGAACCGCCCCTAGCTAGTATAAATACCCATGCTCCAGAAGCCCAAAGGGAGAGAGAGAAAAAAAAAGAGGAAATCCTCCTGAAAGAGTAAAGGAAACACCTTAAGAGAACCTTTAAAGGCATGACGATCAAGCTGTCTGCTTGTTCAAACCATCAACCTACTTAATTATATCTACCTTTAAACACTAGCCCAGAAAACCTAGAAAGCCCAAACATCTAAAACACTTTTGGCCCCCTTTTTTAAAGAGATCCACTCATTAGCTCCCCCCGGGAACCTCAGAAAGCCCTACTCGCCTTGCTTCCTTGATCAGGGCACTTAGCTGGTTCTGTTCTAAGCCCTTTGAGGCTCCCTTGCTGCACGCATCTCCTAAGTACTCTAAGAACCTAATTTTTATCCCAAAACAATTGGTGACTCCACTGGGGAGGTATGTACAGGTATGGCACTTGCTAGGTGTCTCTCCCTTAACTTGGAAGACTTTCCACACGATCAAGAGGAGAATGGAGGGGAGGTGAGGGAAGTCACTCATGAACAAACATGGAGGACTGAAGATGGAAGCCTAGATTTGTTTGGGGGAATAAGGGTGGAAGACGCTAACCCCTATAAGGGGATGGGGGAAGACCTGAGGAGAAAAGTCATCAATCCTGAGCCTTTAAGAGTGAAGAGGGAACTAGCATGGGTGGGAACAAATATGGCCCTAAAATCAAGAAGAATATAGCGAGGTTCGATATGGATAGGGGTTAGTGTCATCCTAATCCATCTAAAAGGGGAAATTACCTTGAGTCAAAAAAAAGAAAGGACCCAGTGGGTGATTCATCAAGAAAGAGGGAGGAGAGTGTGGGGATATTTGGAGGAAGGGAGGCTAAGCTAGTAGGAAGGCTTGAAGGAAGAGCTACAAATTTACACCTAAGTGCACAAAGCATGCCCACAAGTATTGCCACAACACACGTAACCTTACCACTAGCGGTGCTGGAATCTATCCTGTCCACCTAGCGTGATATTAGTGCATCGATGACTACCATGCAAAAGGGAGGAGGAAATACACTAACCCTATTTAGTAGAATACCTTGAGAAGAAGTACAACCTAGAAGAGGCTTGATTATAGCAGAAGGCGATGCATCCCAAGGAAGAAACATAAATGACCCATGGCACGATTGGGTAACGCAAGCGGAGCTAAGGCATCTATTGAGAGGACAAAAGGAAAATCATTTGGACTTTTTGGACATAGAACTGCCTTTGCTTATGAGAGTGGTAGCTCAGTCGTACCCACCTGGGTATGCCCCACTGGCATCCAGAGAGTTTGATGGAATAGGGAGCGCTAGAGAGCACCTTATGGCATGTCTAGATGACCTAGGAATCCATAGGGGAGATAAGGATTTGCGCCTTAAAGAGTTCTCCAAGTCTCTTACTGGTAAGGCATTTACTTGGTATGCTAAACTTTGCCTATGTTCCATTAACACATAGAAGGAGATGGCAACTGAGTTCTGCAACAAGTTCTTAGAGGAAGAAGGCTCAATCCACATCATGGATTTGGGGAGAAGTAGAGACATAATGAAGGACTGGTGGCCTTCTTCAAGCCTCACTGAGACAAGGCACTCCAATGTAAGGAGACATTACCTGAAGTTGACCTAGTATATAGGTGCATCAATAACATCGAAGATAGAACGTAAGTCTATTTATCCTATGAGGGTATCCACACATTCTCAAAATTACTTAGGCATGCAGCTCATGTGGTCAAAGCTGTGAGGCGTCAGAAAAAGTGCTTCAGAGAACAAGAGCCTGCCTTTGACGTATGTTCTTCAGAAGAAAGATAGGGAGGACAAGGAACAAGTGATATCATTATGCCACCTCTAAGTCAATACTTTAAGCCCAAAAGTTACGAAACAGAATAACCTCCACCATTCCTAATTCCTGTGAACAAAGTGCACCAGCTGACTGAAGAATGGCTGAAGAAGGGTATTGTAAGGGCTAGTAGCAAGAGCCAAGTACCTAAGGAGGAATGCCTATGGAAGAACATATGCATTTTTCATGCGCTCCAGTATATGAAACTAAAGACTTTTGGGAGTTGAGGATGATGTTCTATAAATAGGTTTG
This sequence comes from Castanospermum australe, assembly GCA_019955255.1. Taxonomy (NCBI): domain Eukaryota; kingdom Viridiplantae; phylum Streptophyta; class Magnoliopsida; order Fabales; family Fabaceae; genus Castanospermum; species Castanospermum australe. Next base: position 42,882 of record NSJW01000500.1, read on the forward strand.
GGAAGGAAAAATCATACTACCTAAAGAAACACACTTGGGGAGGAGCATGCATGATCAACCCCTGCCCATACATGATGTAAATATAGTATTGTCTAATGGACCCTTGGGATAAGAGATGAGGTATGAAGCTCAAGAGGATGAGGAATCTAAAGAGAGAGTTATGGTCAAAGGAATGATTAAGAATAGAAGCTTAAAAACTCTGTTTGTCCAATTAGAACTAGATAACCCAGCCCATGAAGAAGCAGCGAGAGTGTTATACCAGGTGTTGAAGAAATGAGGGACCAATTATAGCATGATGGGTGCCCCTATAACAAACCTACCCAAAACTCGTACCTCAGCTATTGTGTTCAAGGAGTCAGATGGTCTGAAGATGGAGAACTTCCACAACTGCCCCTTGTATGTGAAAACATATTTGGACGGAAGAAAGGTAAGGTGTGCTCTTATGGACAGTGGCTCTAGGGTGAATATATTGCCTCTGCCTGTATTGGAGGCATTTAGGTTGTCCAAGGAAAAAATTCAAAATTCAGATATGTTGCTGAATACCTTCCAGTACACCCTCATTAAAGCCTTGGGATGCATAGTAGTAAATTTAAGGGTTAGGCAAATATTCACGGCTAACAGATTCCAAGTCTTAGATGGCTCCCCCAATTAAGACATTCTGTTAGGGTGCCCGTGGATCCATGCTCATCAATGCATACCCTCCACTCTCCACCAATGCATTAAGTCAAGCTTTAAAGCGAAAGACATAGAGATTCCAACCACAGAAGCACCGTTTGATGAGACAGAATCTCATATGATAAAGGTAGTACTCTTTAACCAAATGTCAGCACCTAGTATAACACCCTACCTTATAGGTATTGTGTCACAAGCATGCTTAATTAACTTCACTAAGCCAAGTATTATCATGAGTTTAAACAACTCTTAATGATTATCTTTGCCTTCTAAAAGCTTAAATAAAAAAAAAACTTATATATTCGTTCCTCACTAACATTTCTAGATTCCCAAACATATGGTTAATTTGTTTATCATAAGCTTCAGGGTCTAAACTATACTTATGAAATAGCATTATGTTTTAGTTGTGTAATTCATAGTTACTCATTGCTTTTAAAGCTATTCTAGATTAAGGAAACAAGGTTTAGTTAACCATAATCCATCCAAGATCATGTCATAATTAGATTCCAAACTTGATTCCTTTCTAGGTAAAATAACTAAAGCTCTCGACCATTTCACCGCTTGGGTGCTAGGCTTCCACTGCCTGAGTGCCTAGGGCACAGAAATGATGCCCAGTTTTAGCCAAGCCAGCACCTTGGCAGTGGCCTCTAGGTGCTTAAGCACCCAGTCTCAGCCATCCCACCACCTAGGTGCCCAGATGGCCTAGAAGGCCATTTTTAAGTTCTAGTTTCTCATGTTTCCAATTTCTTTACTCATCACTTAAGAAGTTCTTTTACACATGTTTAGGCATACATTAACCTCATTTTAGCGGTATCAAACTTCATATACATTCATGATTAGAGTTAAATTTTAGGGTAACGTTCGTACATCATCATATAGCATCATACATCAAAGCATATTTATTTATTAATCTCATTTAAGTTAAGGCTACAACTCACTTAGTTAACTATTATTCATTCAAAATGTGGGGTGCAAAGTTAACTATTTCACAAACTGGGACTTATCCAAAGTTTACATAGTTACATTACAACCCTAACCCTACTAGGGATCTTGATTATCAACCAAGTTGAACAATCCTAATGCTTTGGATGGCTTTGAAAGCTTCCACATTTGAAATGTCTACCCAAAAGTATTGCATTTCCACCACAATATGGAGGAAAGGCATCTTTCTTAATTTGAAAACATTGGAAACAAATAGTGAGATAAAATCTCACTAGAGAGTAATAACCAGTTACTTTGAACTATAATATTTTTAGCTATATATACATACAGAAAGTGTCTTCTTTTTAACATGAACTTTAATAAGTTTCTTTAGGTATTTATGCCTTATTACCAATCATTTTCATGAAAACATCATAACATGATTCTTAAACATAGGAATAGAGCTCTTTATACTTGCAAGGGTGTTCTCTCACCATTGCCACTAAAGTGACCTTATCACTGGAAGTGTCCTTAAACATGTGGGATCACCTCCTTGAGGATCGTATCTAAGTTTTGGTGAGATCACACCTCATAAAGATCATTTATCAAAACTTATTGGTAATAGGCATAGTCATGTTAAAGTCTCACAGTCCATGGTTTATAGTTTCAACTTTCAAAATGCAAGTGTCACCATTCATTCAAGAATAAAGCATCTCATCAAATATAAAAAGAACACATTACACAAGAGTGAGAAGAGAAGAATTATCACTCCCTACATGTACTTGAGTAGTTTTAGTATTGTTTTCATGTGAAGCTTCTTATGCAAATGGGTCTCCTAGCACTTGGGCAGAGTTTAAGGGTGTCTTGAGTGTATGTGTGCATGAAGTGCGTAGCGTGAGCTATTTATAGATTTAGGGTGGGTATGTGAGAGCACCTAGCCATGTATGGTGAGTGAGGGTGAGTGTGATGTCATTCTTTTAGGGTTTTTATCCCTTAACCCCTAAGTTAGTAAGTTGGTTCACTTAAAAACGTTACAAGTGGCAACTCGTTATAACTTTGAGTCTTTCAATTTGTCAATTAGCCCTCTTGAACATGCACAGCTGTGCATGGTTAGTTATCTCCCCAAGGCTTTCTTCTAAGTTAAGATTATGTGCTTAATTTAAAACTTGGCTAGGGTATAGCCATATGGCACCTTATCTCATATGTTATGATTACTTAGTTAGGGTTTGTAACTTAGTAAGTGTACCTAGTTTCATTTCAAGACACATAACCCCAACTAATGTCATTGGATGTAGATTAAATTATGCCATTTAGTTCCCTTGCATTAATTGGCCGTGCAAGCCTTTGGGGATTTCTATCTATTTGTGGCTAAGTAGTCATAATGACTAACTTTCTTACCCTTGCAAGTTATTCCATGTGTCCTTGATTTGATGACTTAAATTACTCATGCTTTGAAAAGCATGGCCGTGTGAGTCTAGCTTCCCTTTTAGGTTCTTCTATTGATTTGTTTAGTGAGATATAACTATGTGTTCAATTGCATGGTTGGCTAGGATAAGGCCATTTGGCATCTCCATTTTCTATCTAATCATTACTTAGTTAAGAAAAGTAACTAAGTTACTTAGTTGGTTTCTTTACAAGATACATAATGTTAACTAGCCTCATTAGGTGACCATGTATTTATGTCATCTTAGTTTCTCCCTACATGCTTGGCCGTGTGATGCTTGTCCCTTGGCCAAGTATGTGTCTTTTCATTTGGTTGCATGGTCTTGTATAAGTGACGAGCTTATCTAAACATTATTTTTAGTTTGGATGAACTTAAATATTAGCCATGTAAATTTAACATGTATTTTTGACTAAAGTATGTGTAATTGATAACTTACTTTAACCCTAACCAACCAATAAGGAGTCTCCATATGGATCTTATCTTTTCACCCATGATGACTTTGTTTCATAAAAGTAGCTAAGTTTATTTAATTTGGTTACTTTTTGAATAGATTCCCTTAGTAGACTTATAGTTGACTTGGTGGCTTTATTCACTTTCCAATTTTAACTTCAATTCTAACTATATTCTTTACTTCCTAGTTAGCGTAACTATCATTACTTTCTAATAAATTACCTTATCTCTTATCTAACTAAGACTTGGAAAACTTTCTAAGCCTTCTTGAATTCCCTTATGAGAATGTCTTGCTTATGCAAGATTATTCTCTGTCTCTTACACATTAATGAGGTTAATTTTACTCCTTGAGTATATTCCTTTCTCTTTGACTTTGGTTACTTAAGGAGATTCCTTGTCTCCTTCATGTGAGCTCCCTTTCTTTTGCAAGAAGACCTTCTTGTCTTCTTGCTAATTAAAGTCTAGGTTTATTCCTAGCATATACCTTACTTACCTCACTTTGCTTCCCTTTTCCTTTATCCTTTTTCCCTTTCTCATGTGACCATCTACCTAGGAAGACAAGTTCTTTGTCTTCTCTCCAGGCTAGCTTCTTGGATTGAAATTATAGGATTTGGGTTATTTTGGCTAGGCTTGGCTATAAGCTTAAGGTTTTAGGTCATGTGACTAGTTAATTTGGGTTGGGCTTGTGTAGCATCTTAGGGTTTTTGAATTTTTAGGGCCTAATTTAAAAACTTCATCATAATTAATTAGGTTTAATTATCACCCTATACTAATTTTGTATTGTATGACTTTGAACTTTCCTCAAATTCTGATGGGCCTTTTTAACACATATAACATAGCAATAACTTATTTACAAACACATTCAAAAGCATAAAAATATGTTTCATGATTTAGGAGTTGTTACAATTCTTCACCTTTAAGAAAAATTTTCTCCTCAAAATTTCATTTATAACTTACCTGAGAACAAAGTCGAATATGCTTTTCTCATATCCCCTTCCATTTCCCAAGTAACCTCGTTTGAGGTCTGTCCGTGCCAAATTACTTTTACTAAAGGAATGATTTTGTTTCTTAACTGTTTTAAACTGGTATCAATGATCTTTATAAGTTTGGACTGATAAGTCAAATCATCTCTTATTTGCTTTGACTCTGAATCTATGATATGTGAAGGGTCAGAAAAATATTTTATCAACTGAGAAATGTGAAAGAAATTATGCAAATTTGATAAATTAGGTGGAAGGGAAATTTGATAGGCGACTGGTCAAATTTTCTTTATTATTTGGAATGGATCTATATATATAGGACTCAGTTTTCTTGTTTTTAAAGACCTGCCAATACCAATTGTAGGAGTTACTTTCAAGAAAACATGTTCACCTTCTTCAAATTCCAGAACCTTTCTTCTCTTATCAGTATAGCTTTTCTTCCTACTTTGAGTAGTAAGCAATCTATCCATGATCAATTAATCTATTATGAAGTTTGTTGAACAATATCAGGTCCTAGAAGGTTTCTTTTGCCTAGCTCAAACCAGCATAAAGATGATATGCATTTTCTTCCATAGAGTGCTTCATAAGGTGCCATCATAATACTAGAATGATAGCTATTGTTATAAGCAAACTCTATCGATGTAGATATTTATCTCAGCTTCCTCCCTGCTCCAAAACACAAGCCCTAAGCATGTCTTCTAAGGTTTGAATGGTTCTTTTTGTTTGTCTATTTGTTTGGGGATGATATGCTGTGCTAAAACATAATCTAGCTCTAAAAGCTACCTACAGAGCTCCCTAAAACCTATAAGTGAACCTAGGGTCTCTATCAAAAATGGTGCTAGTGGGGACACCATGCAACCTCATTATTTCTTATATATATAGTTAGGCTAATCTCTCTAAATGATATATAGCCTTTATTGGTAAAAAGTGAGTTGATTTAGTTAATCTATCCACAATTACCCAAATAGCATTATGACCTTGTTGTGTTCTAGGTAAACCCATTACAAAATCCATTGAAATACTATCCCATTTCTATTCTGGGATTTCTAGAGGTTGCAGCAATCTTAATGGTTTTTTATGTTTTATCTTGACCTTTTGACACGTTAAATATTTGGCCACATACTTAGCTATTTTCTTTTTCATGTTTGGCCACCAATACATTTGCTTAGGTCTTGATACATTTTGGTTGTTCTAGGATGTACTGTGTATTTATTCTTATGGGCTTCCTCTAGAATTCTTTCCCTTAGACCTCCTTCTTTGGGCAAACAAATTCTTTCCCTATATATAATGGTTCCATCCTTTGCTTCAGAAAAGTCTTGCTGACCTTTAAGAAGTTGTAGAAACTGATCTAGCTTCTGAGATTCTCTTGTCTGAGTTTTGAGATCACAACCTATTGTAAGTTCACTTATAAATAGACTTTGAAGTGTTCTAGTCACTACAAGATTCAAATCTTTAAATTTCTCTATCATATCCATTTCATGAACCATCATTTGTGACATATGCAATGATTTTCTACTTAGGGTATCAGCCACCATATTGGGTTTGTCATGGTGGTACTTTAATTCAAAATCATAATCTTTTAATAATTACATCCACCTCTTTTGTCTCATATTCAATTCTTAATCAAACAGATACTTAAAACTTTGGTGATCACTAAAAACCTCAAATTTTACCCCATACAGGCACTCCATATTTTCAAGGTAAACACTATAGATGCTAATTCCAAATCATGAGTAGGGTAGTTCTCCTCATGAGATCTAAGTTATCTAGAAGCATGGCAACTACTTTATTAGCTTGCATTAGTACACACCCTAAACCATTTTTAGAAGCATCACCGTATATATTAAAATTGCCTAGTGGGTTTGGAATTATCAACATTAAGGTAGTAGTCAATTTAACTTTCGATTTCTGAAACTTATTCTTACACTCTTTTGTCTAGATGAAGGGAATGTCCTTCCTTGTTAGCCTAGTCAGAGGTAAGACTAACTGCGAGAAACCCTGAATGATCCTATGGTAATAACGTGCCAGTCCTAAGAAACTTCTAATGTCTGTAATTGATCTTAGTCTTTCTTAATGAACCACAGCTTCTGTCATGCTTGGGTCAACTATTACTCCACCTTAAGAACCCACATGTCCTAACAACTTAACTTCTCTCAACCGAAATTCACATTTCTCAGGCTTAGCAAACAACTATTTTTCTTTCAAGACTTGCAACACAACCCTAAGATGATGTTCATGTTCATTTTCATTTTTAGAGTACATTAAGATTTCATCTATGAACACGACTACAAACTGATCTAAATATGTTCTGAATATTCTATTCATGTAGTCTATAAAAACAGCTGGGTCATTAGTCAGTCCAAAGGGCATAATAAGATACATAAAATGCCCATACCTAGTTCTGAAAGCAGTCTTTAGAATATCTTCTTTCTTGACCCTAATTTGATGGTAACTTGATCTCAAGTCTATCTTGGAAAAGGTTGAAGCTCCCCTTAATTGAACTGACAAGTCATTTATCCTTGGCAATTGGTACTTATTCTTAATTGTGACTTTGTTCAGCTATCTATAATCTATACTCAATCGCATGCACCCATCTTTCTTCTTGAATAACAATACTAGGGCTCCTTAAGGTGACACGTTGGGTCTAATGAATTGCTTTGACAACAGTTCTTCTATTTGTTTCTTAAGTTCACTTAACTCCAGTGGTGACATCCTATAGGGTACTATAAATATAGGTCCTACATCCTATAGGGAGTAAATTAATTGAAAATTCAATCTCTCTTTCTGGGGTAAACTAGTAATCTCAACTATGAAAACCTCTGGCTATTCTTGCACTACAGGGATAGAAGTTATGCCTTGTTTAGCCTCTGTTTTCAAAGAACATATTAGAACATATCCTTGAGCTCCTTCTTTAAACACTTTCTTGCTTGACAAGCAGTTAAAATTTCAACTGGTTCTTAGTAGATCACAGATTTATCAAAATAGTTCAAAATAACTTTGTTCACAGATAATCAATCCATTCCCATAATAATATCCATATTGGACATAGGCAAACAGATAAGGTCAATAATAGTTAATTTGTCTTTCACAAAAAATAGAAAATTTAAACAAACTTGGGTAGTAAAACCTTCTTTCCCAGTAGGGGTAGATATAGCTAAGTCATATGGTAAATATGAAATAGGTAAATTTAATCTCTTCACACTGTCATAGGAAATATATGAGTGTGTAGCTCTAGAGTCAAACAGTGTAACTAATTAATGATTTCTTAACAAGCATGTACCTTATATCAAATTAGTTGATAGGGTCACCTCTTCTCCAATCAGGGAGAACATTCTTCCTCTAATCTGGGGTTTGAATTCTGCAGGTCTATCTCCCTACATCAGAGGACAATCCTTGATGTAGTGGCCAGGTTTTTGACATTTAAAACACATATTCTGGCCCTGCAAACATGGCTTATTGCCATGCATTCTACCACATTTAGGGCAGCTCTTACCCCAATTGTCACCTTGCACCAGTTTTTCTTTCCTCGCACTATTAGTTCTATTTTTGTTATTCCTATTTTGGTTCCCCTCCTCTATCTTTCTTTTAAAGAATACCTATTTCTCTTGCAACGCATCTACCAGATTTTTCTTTACTATCCTGCATTTGTTAACTAACACAAAATAGTTTCTTATTTCAAATGGCCCCACAGCATTTCTAATTTCAGCATTCAGGCCTAATTCAAATTTCATAGTTTTCCATCCCTCATCCTGGTTGTACCTCAAATAAGGTGAGAACTTTGCTAACTCCTCAAATTTGGCCAGATACTGGCCCACAAACATCGTTCCTTACTGTAGCTGTAAGAACCTATTTTCTTTTTCATTTCTTACATTTCTAGGCAAATTTTTTTCTAGAAATGTGGTTCTAAACACTCCTCAAGTAACAACCTGAGTCCCTTGGGCTTCTAATAGACCCCTAACACCTTCTCACCAGTGCTCAGCCTTTCTTTTCAACATATACACTGGAAACATCACCTTCTGTGCATTAGTGGACATCATCACGTCAAATATTTTTTTCTAGCTTTCTCAACTAACCCTCTAGCTCTCTTAACTAACTCTATGGGGGATTTGCCTTTCTAAACTCAGTTAGACCTATAAATTGGGGGTTAACAGCTGGTATTCTTTCCTCCTGGTTCTTGTTTCCTCCATTAGGTCCTCCATTCCCGTTATCCTATAGGTGTTGCAAAATTCAGGTTGTGGCAGTTGCTTATTCTCTTATGGCAATAGCCATCTATTGAAAAGCTCCTCTTATCTCATTGTTAACTGTGTTATTAGCATTTGCAGCATTGGTTGCAGAGCATCCTCACCTGTTTGATGACATCTCTTTCTATACACATAGAACAAACATATTAAGGTGATCAAGTCCAATATCCTATTACAAATGTTACTTAGCAATCAACAGCATCATACAAGCACACATAGGTAGAATATAGCTATTCTACTAATAGTCTACCCTTAGGTCTCCTAGATATATTGCTTTGATACCAAAATCTATAACACCATACCTTATAGGTATTATGTCACAAGCATGGTTAATAAACTTCACTAAGCTAAGTATTATCATGAGGTTAAATAACTCTTAATGATTATCTTTTCCTTTTAAAAGCTTAATTAAAAAAAACTTAGATATTCGTTCCTCACTAATATTTCTGAATCCCTAAACACAAGGTTGATTTGTTTATCATAAGCTTTAGGGTCTAAACTAAACTCATGAAATAGCATCATGTTTTAGTTATGTAATTCATAGCTACTCATAACTTTTAAAGCTTTTCTAGATTAAGGAAACAAGGTTTAGCTAACTATCATCCGTCTAAGATCATGTCATAATTAGATTCCAAACTTGGTTCCTTTCTAGGTAAAATAACTATAGCTCTCGGCAATTTCACTGCCTAGGCACTAGGCTTCCACTGCCTGAGCACCAGGGCACAGAAACGATGCCCAGTCTATGGTAGGCCAGTGCTTAGGCAGTGGACTCTTAAGTACCCAATCTCAGCCATCCTACTACCTAGGTGCTCAGAGGTGGGACCTAGGCATCCAGATGGCTGAGAAGGCCATTTTCATGTTCTAGTTTCTCATGTTTCCAATTTCTTTTTTTATCACTTAGGAGGTTCTTTTACACATGATTAAGCATACATTAACCTCATTTTAGAGGTATCAAATTACATCATATTCCTTCATGATTAGAGTTAAATTTTAGGGTAATGGTTATACATCGTCACATTACATCATACATCTAAGCATGCTTATTTATTAATCTTATTTAAGTTAGGGTTACAAGTCACCTAGTTAACTATTATACATTCAAAATGAGGGGTGCTAAGTTAACCATTTCACAAACCCCTCCAAAAAAAGAGGTGACTTATCCAAAGTTTACGTAGTTACATTACAACGCTAACCCTACTAGGGATCTTGTTTGTCAAGTTGGACAATCTGAATGCTTTGGATGGCTTTGACAGCTCCCATATTTGGAATGTTCACCCAGAAATATTGTATTTCCACTAAATATGGAGCAAAAGGCATCTTTCTTAATCTAAATACGTTTCAAACAAATGGTGAGACAGTAGATAGTAACAACAAGTTACTTGGAACTATAATGTTTTCAGTTGTAATATATACAAAAAATGTCTTCTTTTTAACATGAACTCTCATTTAATAAGTTTCTTTAGTCATTTACGCCTTATTACCAGTCATCTTCATGAAAACGTCATAACATGATTCTTAAACATAGGAATAAAGCTATTTCTGTTTACAAAGACATCTCCTTGCCTTTGCCACCGAAGTGACCTTACCACTGAAGTGGCCTTAATCATATGGGATCATCTCCTTGAGGATCGTATCCAAACTTTGGTGAGATCACCCTCCATAAGGATCATTTTTCAAAACTTATTAGTAATAGGCATAGTTATGTTAAAGTATCATAGTCTACGGTTCATAGTTTCAACTTTCAGAATGAAAGTATCACAAAATGAAAATAGAAAAAGTAAAAGAAGTGAACCATTCATTAAAGAATAAAACATCTCATCAAATATAAAGAGAAAACATTAAACAAGAATGGGAAGAGAAGAGTCATCACTCCTTACATGAACTTGAATTAGTTTGAGTATGGTTTTCACTTGAAGCATCTTGTGCAAATGGATCTCCTAGCACTTGTGCAGAGTTTTGGGGTGTCTTGAGTGTGTGTGTGCATGAAGTGCATGGGGTGAGCAATTTATAAAGTTAAGGTGGGTATGTGAGAGGACTTAGCTATGCATGGTGAGTGAGGGTGAGTCTGATGTCATTATTTTAGGGTTTTTATCCCTTAACCCCTAAGTTAGTGAGTTGGTTCACTTAAAAATGCTACAAGTGGTTTCTCATTATTACTTTGAGTCTTTCAATTAATTGGTTTCAGATTAAATTATGTCATCTAGTTCCCTTGCATTAGTTGGCCATTGAAGCCTTTGGGGATTTCTATCCCTTTGTGGCTAAGTTGTCATAATGACTAACTTTCTTACCTATGCAAGTTATTCTATGTGTCCTTGATTTAATGACTTAAATTACTCATGCTTTGAATACATGGCCGTGTGAGTCTAGCTTCCCCTCTAGGTTCTTTTATTGACTTGTTAAGTGAGATATGACCATGTGTTCAATTGTTTGGTTAGCTAGGATAAGGCTATTTGGCATCTCCATTTTCTATCTAATCATTACTTAGTTAGGAAAAGTAACTAGGTTACTTGGTTTCTTTACAAGATACATAATGTTAACTAGACTCATTAGGTGACCATGTGCTATGTCATCTTAGTTTCTCCCTACGTGCTTGGTCGTCTGATACTTGTTCCTTGGCCAAGTATGTGTCATTTCATTTCGTTGCACGGTCATGTATGAGTGACAAGCTTATGTACACATTATTTTTGCTTGGATGAGCTTAAATATTAGCCATGTAAATTTAACATGTGTTTTTGACTAAAGTGTGTGTAATTAATGACTTACTTTATCTTTGATTTCTAGCTACATTATTTGCTTCCTAGTTAGGGTAACCATCATTACTTTCCTATAAATTTCCTTATCTCTTATCTAACTAAGACTTGGAATACTTTCTAAGCCTTCTTGAATTTCCCCACGAAAATGTCTTGCTTATGCAAGATTATTCTGTGTCTCTTATGCATTAATGAGGTTAATTTTATTCCTTGAGTATATTCCTTTCTTTTTGACTTTGGTTACTTAAGGAGATTCCTTGTCTCCTTCATGTGAGTTCGGTTTCTTTTGCAAGAAGACCTTTTTGTCTTCTTGCTAATTAAAGTCTAGGGGTCTCCTTGCTAATTAAAGTCTAGGTTTATTCTTAGCATATACATTACTTATCTCACTTTGCTTTCTTTTTCCTTTATCCATTTTTCCTTTCTCACGTGACCATCTACCTAGGATGACAAGTTCTTTGTCTTGTTTCTAGGCTAGCTTCTTGGATTGAAATTATGGGCTTTGGGTTATTTTGGCTAGGCTTGGCTATAAGCATACGATTTTAGACCTTTGGGTCATGTGACTAGTTTAATTTGGGTTGGGCTTGTATAGCATCTCAGGGTTTTTGAATTTTTAGGGCCTAATTTTAAAACTTAATCATAATGAATTAGGTTTAATTATTACCCTAAACTAATTTTTTATTATATGACTTAAACCCTTCCTCAAGTTCTAATGGGCCTTTTTAACACATGGAACATAGCAATAGCTTATTTACAAACACAATCAAAATCATAAAATATGTTTCATGATTTTGGGGATATTACACTTGGGATCAATGCCCTTCTACCATACAAAGGGGGAAAATGCCTAACAAATGATAGAAAGGGAAAACAACCCATGTGTAGCAAAGAGGAGTAGTGTCTGGGGAAAAGAAGGAAAAGAGAAGGCAAAGGGACTGAGGTAGAGCGTGTGTGCTACCCAATGGAGAGGTGTGTTGGAAAATCTTATAGGAAGGTGCGGGATTGGTGTTGGGAAAAACTACCCTAACACTCAACCCCACCCTGAGACAAAAAGGGGATGCCATAGAGGGAGAGCCAAGAGAAAAGGAGGAAATATTTGAAGAAGTTAAAGATGCCCCACCAGAAATGCAAGATGCACCTAAACCATAACAGGAAGAGTTAGAAAAGATATGCTTGGAGCCAGCTCAAGAGCAGCAATACCCTTTATTCATTTATGCTACACTACCAAAAAAGGATAAATATGCCCTGATTAAGTTGTTGAAATAATTTAGAGATGTGTTTTCCAAGGAGTACAAAGAAATACCTAGATTAAATCCAGCACTAGTCATACACAACCTGGCCACACAGAATGATGCCCTTGCAGTAAAACAAGTGCTTAGAAAGTTCAGTCCAGAGGTGGAGTTACAAATCAAAGTAGAGGTAGAAAAAAATTTGGAAGCCAAGTTTTTCAAACCAATCCAAAACCCCACATGGTTGGCAAACATTGTACTAGTCAAAAAGAAGAATGGCCAGATAAGGATTTGTATTGACTTTAGGGATCTCAACAAGGCGTGTCCAAATGATGATTTCCCATTACCAAATATTGACAGTCTAGCAGATGCCATAGCGTCACATGAGAGCTTCTCCTTTATGGATTGATTTAGTGGTTACAACTAGATCAGGATGGAGGAAAGGGATGCAGAGTAGACAGCATTCAGGATCCCTTTTGATAATTTCCACTACGTAGTAATGCCTTTTGGGCTAAAAAACACTAGAGCTACGTACCAATGCACCATGACTGTTATCTTCCATGACATGTTACATGACTTTATGGAGGATTATGTAGATGCTTTGGTGGTAAAGTCTAAAAAGAAGGAAGAGCATTTGGATTATCTGAGGAGGTTCTTCAATAGATGCAGGAGTTTCAAACTTAGGATTAATCCCATTAGGGTTTTTGCATGAAACTTCCTCGGATTCAGAGTACACAAAGATAAAGTGTTAGCAGAGGAAGGGAACGTGAGAGCAATTAAGGGGATGGTGGTGCCCACTAACACTAAGGAAGTAAAGGGTTTGTAGGAAATTTAGGATACATCAGGCATTTCATCTTATCTCTGGTTGAGCTCTTGCAACCATTTAGAAGGCTCACAAAGGAAAAGGCATGCTTCGAATAGATAGAATACCACCAAAAAGCCTTCAAAAGGATTAAGGAAGTACTATAATGCCTCCCATATGAGGGCAACCTATGATCTTGTACTTTACATCCACAAACACCTCAGTAAGAGGATTGATAGCCCAATAAGTGAATAGAGCAGAGCACCCTGTGTACTGTCTGAGCAGAGTGCTCAAGAGACATAAGCTTAGATATCCCACCATAGAGAAGCATTGTCTAGCTTTGGTATATGCAGCCTAAATGTTTAGGCACTACTTCTTGGGACATCAAGGACACTTGTTGAATGCACTCATAGGCTTTCAGGCATCTATTATAGAGCCCTTCACACTTGGTGAATTTGAAATACAAGTTAAGCCGCCTACAAGAATGAAGAGCCAGGAGCTAGCTAATGATATGTTGGTACTCCATCTAATAACTTTGAGGACTTCATGGAAGGAATGCCTAGGGAGGTAGAAAATGTAAATGCTTGCAAGGAAAATGGGAATTGCACGCTGCATTTTGTTGGGTCTCTTTTAGCACCTGAAGGGGGATCATGGTTGTTATTAACAAATGAAAAGGGAGACGCCCTCCTTTTTGCATACAAGCTACCTTTCCCTTGTACAAACAATAAAGCGGACTATGAGGTGGTATCCTAGGATTAAGAATGGCAAAAGAATTAGAGACAGAGCATCTGATAATGCAAGAAGGTTCCAAATTAATATTAAATCAAATGAAAGAAGATTATCAAGTAAAAGAGCCATCCCTGGCAGCGTACAGGGAGAACGCTCAAGGATGGATAAGGAAGTTTGAAAGCTTCAAGTTTGTTCATGTAGCAAGGGCGGCTAATAGAATAGCTGATGCGTTAGTCACGCTGGTAGCAGAATAAGAGTACAGGAAGAGCAAAGGAATATTGTGATAAGAAAGGTAGGAATGTCAGGTAACATCACAGAACAAGGATTGGAGCTTCCTTACCACTCTGATTGGAGGACTCTAATCATTCAAAAACTAAGAAACAAAAAGATCCTGGATGCTCATATCACTAAGACCTATCACGTGAAGGAAGGAAGACTATATAAAAAGGTTGTTGAAAGATTATTAGTGAGGTGTGTAACTCAATAAAAAGGGAAGGAAAAAGCCCACCTAGTGCATAAGCTCACATGCCAGACCTCAGGAGCTACGAGACTGCAATGTATAGGCTACTTTTAGCCCACAATGAAAGGAGAATGCCTTGAGATCCAAAGGGAGTATAATTTTTCCAGGGAAGGATTTGAGGACACTCAAACATGTGTAGTAGAAGAAGAAGAAGAAGAAGACTGGAGATGCCCTATTATTGAATTCCTAAAAGAATAAGCCTTACCCTTAGAGGAAAAGGAAGTTACCACCCTGCAAAGAAAAGCGACCAGATATTTCTTAAAGGAGAGAGATTTGTTTAAAAGAAAATTTATAGGGAAAGCATTAAGGTGTATAGCTGGGGAAGAAAAGCTAAAGTTGATCAAGGTAGCACATCAAGGGAAGTGTCAAGGACATCAAGGAGACAGGGCGTTGTAGAAGTAATTAATAAAAATAGGATACTTTTGGCCAACAATAGAAGCAAATGTTCAGGGATATGTAAGGCATTGCCAATAATGCCAATGACACAACAATGCCATTCAAGCACCAGCTGTAAGATTACACACCACCTCTTCCCCTTACCTCCTTCCATACTTGATCTTTTGATTTTGTAGATCCTATTAACCCGCCCTCCAAAGGAAAGAAGTGGATGCTAATTGCCACAAAACAGTTCACCAAATCGGTGGAAGCCGTAACACTTAAAAAGGTCAACGCGAAAGTAGTTATGGTATTCCTCAAAGAAAACATCATATGCTGCTTTGGTCTCCCTAAAAGAATCATCTCAAATAATGGAACGCTCTTCGTAAACAAAAGAGTAGCAAAAATACTTGAAGAGTATGCCATCACACATGACAAGTCAACACCCTACCACTCTCAATCCAATGGGCAAGCTAAGGCTTCCAACAAGCGGATCCTCAAAATCCTCACCAAAATGGTACATGACACCCATCATGATTGGAGTGAATACTTGCCCTCTGCATTGTGGACTTACAAGACCACCAACAATGGACCTACTAAAGGTACCCAATTTTCCTTAGTATATGGAGCAAAGCGGTCCTTGCAGCTGAGATAACGATACCATTTGCAAGAATAGCTCTAAACACCCAAAGACTTTCAAAGAGAGATATCGAAGTGGAGCTATTAGAGGGAAAGCGTGACACAGCCAAAAGTATCTTACAAGCTTATCAAAGGCATATTACTTTGAATTATGACAAATTAGCATGTCGTAGAATGTTCATAGAAGAGAAATTAGTATTGAAGGCCACTGACGCTTTAATGAAAGGACAGAAACCATCCATATGGACACCAAAATGGGAGGGACCATATGTCATAGACACAGCACACCATAGTGGCTACTGCACACTGCTCAATCCAGAAAATGGTAAGAAGATAGGACCTCTAAATTTTTAGTTTGCAAAGAAATATTATGCATGAAAGTATTAAGATATGATATATTTTTTTGGCAAGAAAACTGACTATACTTAAGTTTACAAAATGGCCCATCTAGGGTAGCCTCATTCAAGGCATCTCTAACGCCCTATCCAAGACAGCCTCATCCAAGGCATCTTTAAATATGCCTCATCCAAGGTAACCTTTATCAAAATACCCCATTAGGGCTACTCCATTCAAGTCATTCATAAAACACCTTATTTAAAGATATACTTATTCTTTTAGCTAAATATACTAAAAAGAGGAAAGAAATAAGAAACTTTACTATCTCAAAATATATATATATAACTATTTAGAAAGATAAGTACATCAAAAAATTACAGGGCCACTGAACAAAGCCAGAAGATCAAAATGAGTCCTATCAAGATCCTTGTGCATACTTTTGGCATTTGCCAACTCATCTTGTTTCTCTTCATGGCGCTAGATCAATTCCTCAACTCTTTATAAAGGAGGCCAATGCACTCATGTGATTTCCCTCTCATATCACGAAGCTCTTCAAGGGTGCTGATAGTTTGGCCAGTTAGGGTAACCAAAAGATTTGACTTAAAGACCTCTAGCAATGCCTTGTTAAAAGGGAAGCAACCCACAACATTATAAAGTTTTCAAACTTGAAACACTTTGAGCCAGTTAAATCAAGGATGCTTATAGTCTTCAGAAAAATCAACAAGTCCCTCAACGTCATGTAAGCAAAGCCCCTGTATCGAAAAGGAACAAAGGTATCTAAGGTCAAGCCTGGGTACTTGGCCATTAGATAATGAATCAAACACAGTCAGCTCCAACAAACAGAGACAAAGACTCCAATTTTGTAGCAATATGAGGAAGTAGTGTTTCTCCTCTACAAAAGAAGAGAAAAGTTAAAAAAAAAAAGAGGAAAGGAAGGAAATACCTTTCACCTTTAGAAGGTTGAGCATTCCGGGTAACACTCCTAGCTTCACCTTCAGTGGAAGCGCTCTCAGAGATACCTTCCCTAATTCTTTGAACCCCTTCAACATGAGCACCCACATGAGCACCACTGCCCTGGATCCCCTCAACATGAGAACCCTCTTCAGAACCATGAGTATTACCCTGGGTTTCTTTAGTTTCAACACCCTTAATTGTTGCTTGGGCTCCCTTAACATCAGCATTTTGATTGTTGCCCTAGGTCCTTTCAATAAGAATGCTCTCATCTTTGCCTTGAACTCTTCCGCCCTAAGCGTTCCCTTCAAGGGTCCTATTAGTATGAACGTTTTTTCCATCATGGGGGCCTTCAATGTTGAGGGATTCCCTTCACTACATTGAATAGGACACTCTTCAGATAGCAAGTGAATAGATTCCCTTACTTGAATGGCCTTTACATGGGAGAAAGTAGCCTTATAAGTATGATCACCTCCAAATTAAGTCAGGTTTCCCTCAACAAAGGTTGGCTCATGCCCTTCACATATGACAGGGTTCTCTTTATGGAAGTTTTCCTCTACCAGGACTAGCTCATCCCCTTCACCTGCAATGGAGCACTCTTCATTCGTGCTCTCAGATGCATCAAGAACAATGACTCCTTGAGAAGCATTCTCCTCTTCTCCAGCCTGAGTTGGCTGTGGAACTTGTACATATTGGGCTTCAATAATATAAGGAGCATCCTCGGCCCTAACCTTAATGTGAGGAACTTGGGCTGTGAGGAGAACTTGAGGGAAAGTAGTATCTGAAACAAAAAAAAAAGTAAGACAAAGGAAGCAAAGAATAAATAAATGAAAAGAAAATATGAAAGAGTAAAAACCTGAAGGAGGAGGAGGATTAGTCATTGAAGCGGAAGACTTCCTAAGTAGCATGTATCTTCTCTTGGGGTGAAAGCTTCAGAAACGGTAGTCGCCACAGGCACACCGCTCAAGGGAGGAGGAAAAGAGTTGGCAACAGCCTTAGATGCTTCAGTAGCTGAGGAAGCAACCTTTGGACCTGAAACAGAATCCCTCTTCCGCGTCAAAGGAGGAATTAAAGGATCTTCAAGCTTCTCAACCACCGCATCAAGTTTGGATTAGGAAGCTTGAGATCATTTTGATGATTTCTTTGTGGCTCTACTTTTGGCCCTTTACTTCGAAAGCACTAGAGAACTTTGGATAGAGATTGTGGTAGTAGAAGAACTCTGCACTATCTTAGTACTTTGACTGGGGTCTATATAAGAACTCTCCCCTATTTTGGATTTCTTATTAGGAACTTTAGGAGCTAAGGAGCCAAGCGCTTCAAGTCACTTGGAAGAAGATGCCTTGGATGAGGAAGAGGAAGAATAGTAAGGATCATTTATCATAAGGAAATCTGGACTTGGTTCAGGAGTAGCAAACAGCTAGGATACCATCCTTGAGCAGCTCTCATATTCTTTCAAGCTGGCCTTCATCTTCTCAAAGCATGAAAGCGATCCCAAAGCATATCCCCTAATACGCTCTAGGAGGATAAAAGCAGAAGCATCGGTAGTAACAGCATTCGTAGAAATCCTTATAAGAGTTGTAAGGATGCAATGATTTACTGGAACTAACTCCCCTCCCACTAATGAAGGGCCAACATCACATCCAAATTAGCACATGACACGATTTGGCCTATAAAGGGAATAAAAGAGTGCTCCTCCAACATCCCCAATAGAATAAGTAACTAAGTATGCAGGAATAGTGCCCACACTATAGCACATTTCCCAGATATCAAAGACTTCGTCTGTGTTTATGGTTTGATTATTCCTATTGTAAAAGCACTCTTGCGAGTAAATAATATTGGTTGTCTCCATGCCTTCCATAAAGCCAGACAAGTAGGGCATAAAGATAAATGCTTCCTTATCATCTATTACTTTTACAAAAGCCTTTCTTGTTTTTCCATTAAACCAGCCCTAGGCACGAGGCTCCAAATAGCCTATAGGAAAAGGATCTAGGCTTTCTCTCTCAGGACTATAGTCCTTGAAGCGCTCATAAAAAAATATATTCATGAAAATACAATTTAAAAAGCTATTCATGGTACAACGCCTTTTTAGACAGCACTATTTGCTCCTAAATCTGGTCCAGGCATTCATAGAGGCCACCCAAAAACATAGGGGCTAAAGGAAGGTGTACTCCAACTGTAAAGATAGTAGCAAGAAGAAAGACATCTAAACTTAAAGTCTCATAAGGCTGCCCAGGAAATACATACCTCTCCAACTAAAAGGCAATTAAGGTTAGGAGCTCTAAATCAGTCATGTAAAGAGGATCCCCAGGAGAAAAATTTCTTTCTTTGTCATGTTTCTCATAAAAATATATCACCCAGCTAGCATGAGTACATTTGACAGTCTTGGAGGGCTGAGTGCCCTTTCAAATTAGATGCCTCTTCTCCACAGAGTGGTGAGCACTAGCAATAATAGATTCCTTCAATGATTTAGTGGTCTCCACCATAAAGCCAATAAGCTCCATTTATACCAAGTTATGAGACCCATAACAATAATAAAGGTATGAATTGAAGAACATCAGTGCTGGACTAGGGCGTTTAAATCCTCTTGCCTTCTCAAAATGCACAACAAAGAAGAGACCCAAAGGGAATTTCTTATACGCGCCTTCACTAGAGGCGAATTTGGCCTAGAGTGCTTGCCCATAGCGTCCAAAACCCATCTTTCCTAACCTTGAGTAGCATTGATCCTGGTCACAAAGTTGATAGGGCTTTATTGGAACTCTTGAGCTAGGAGTCTGCTACGCAGCAAACGCCCTCCTATGAAATGACTAGCCTGAATAGGAAAAAGGTGCCTTAAGTGTAGCGAAGCATCTGGTTTAGGTTTTGTTTTAGGGCCAAAAGCAAAGAACTCATCACCAGAAGATGCAAGGGCTATGGCTATGACAGAACTTCTACTTTTTTTATGAAGTGGCGATGACTGGTTGATTAAGAAGGAATAATCCTGGGAAAAGGAAGCTTGCTCAAGCACCCAAAATTGGTAGATTTAGGGACATTGTCCATGGAAAAAATTGGGGCATCAGACTTTTCCTCACGAATGGGGCAAAGAGGCATTTCTCCCAAAGAATAGGAGGATGATGACGAAGAAGCTAAAGGACTACCCACAATCGTAGATATCACTGTTTTTGGAAAAGAAAAGGGCTACTCACAATTAATAGAGGCGATGCACAAAATAGGAAAAAAGCAAGAAGCACTAAGAGGAAAGTGGATGAAAGTGAATATGAAGAGAGGAAGAAGACGAAAGAGTTCTGGAGGGAGAAAAGGAAGCATTAAATATAAAAAAAAGGGTTGAAAATAAATGGTCAATAATGAGAAACGTTTCCAAAGGGAATATAGGTTGCTATGGCAGTTGTGAAAGGATGTATGACGGCGTGAAGCGCGATTTTTACCACATCTCAAACATTACAGAAGGAGACAATTTTAAAAGATGTTTTGCCTTTTGACAATGAAAGCATTCCTCTCATTACCAAAAGCCAGAGCACTAATATTTTGGGAAATCCATCCTACAAATATTTAAGAAATAGAGCATTGAAACATGCTTACTTTAAGCAAGAAAACAAGCACATCAAAGCATTCCCCGCGTTATGAACTAAAGGAGCATGTGAAGCACGAAGAGGATATGAAATGGTGGACGAGCACCCACATCCTCCAGGATGCCCTAAGTGTCCTTGGGAACTACCACTTCATGTGGCTTGGAAAGCTTCTTCAGCTAAGAATGCTCCATCAAGGTTTTCTTTAACACACTTTGAAAACAGGTGCCCCCTGGATCAAAGAAAGCATGGAGCGCTCTAGGGTATCTTCTTTAGGAAATTTATGAGTGGGTCTACCTTATCACCTGACCCTAAGCCATCATTACCCTATCCACATCACTACTTTTTCCTGATGTGCGCCTCCTGAAGCTAGCACCCATCAATCTACTTAAAGTGGCGTCCTTGATCCTGCCACGCTCAGCCTCTACCCAAAGCAGGAGAATGCATTAAATGTTTTAACACTAGTTGCTACCTTGTATCCCCAAAGAAACTGCCCCTAACTAGTATAAATACCTATGCTCTAGAAGCCTAAAGGGAGAGAGAGAAAAAAAAGAGGGAACCCCCAAAAAGAGTAAGGAAAACACCTTAAGAGAACCTTCAAAGGCTCATGATCAAGGTACCTACTTATTTAGACTATCAGTCTGCTTAATTAAACCTACCTTTAAACATTAACCAAGAAAATCCAGAAAGCCCAAAGATCTAAAACACTTTTAGCCCCCTTATTTTAGAGAGGTCCACTCATTAACTCTCTCGGGAACCTCGAAGCGCCCTACTCACCTTGCTTACTTGATCAGGGCACTTAACTGGTTCTGTTCTAAGCCCCTTAAGGCTCTCTTGTCATGCACATCTCCTAAGTGCTCCAAGAACCTAACTTTTACCCTAAAACACCCTCTATCCCCACCTCACCCACCTGAAGATCCTTTAGATAGTGTGTGTTTTAATAAGGAAACTGCAAAAGTGGTGGGTTCCTTTAGAGATGTTCTTCAAAGCTCATAGGCACGGCATGTGAAAGAGAAGATTGATTTAGTTAAAAGTAAGTTCATGATAGTTGATTATTTCAATGGGGACCCTCTCCTTCCATATTTGGATTTATCTTAGGATTACATTGAGCAATTAAGTAGTGAACTATAGAGATATTCACTGGTAAAAAAGTTATTCAGGGTAGTAATGGATACCAAATTGTTAAAAAGAGACTGCCATTGTTATGGAAGATTGATGGGGGATTTGACCTCCTGGACTTAGGATACAATTAATTTATGGTTAGAATTCTAGTTCTAGAAGACTATGATAAGGTCTTATGTAATGGTCCATGGACTTTGTTTGACCACTACCTTACCATAAGACTTTGGTTCCTTGAATTTTCCCCTTCAGAAGAAATTATCATACAGACCCTGGTATGGGTAAGACTCCTAGAGCTTAATGTGATGTACTATGATGAAGATGTATTGATGATTATTGCCTTGTGGATTGGGGAACTAGTTAAAATAGATGATAATACTTTCTCGACAGTTCGAGGTCATTTTCCAAGGATTTATGTTAAAAGTATATTTAAATAAACAGCTTGGGTGGAGGTTCATGTTGGGAGGAAGATGGTATAGGGTGGAATACGATTCTCTTTAGCCTCTCTGTGGGCATTATGCAACTTATGGTCCTACTCAAGAGGATTGTTCCAAGAATTATGTAGCACCAAGCTAATTCTACGGAATACCAAAAATCAGGGTAGCAAAAGGAATCTACTTTCATGAAAAATGGAGGAGTGGTTTCCAATTTGTGGGGAGTTGAAGGAGGTAACTCATTCAACATGGCCTACAGGTACGAGGGCTCAAGAGATAATTCATAAGGGTGCAATGAATGATACAAGCAATAGATTTGCCTTGCTTGTAATTGAGGAACTAGATATACCTCCAAATCAAAAGGAGAAAGACAAGATTATAATGCCAACAATATTTTTAGAGTGAACACAACAGGGGAAAGAAAACATACTAAATCAAATCACCATGAACAAATAGATGAGACAACTAAGAAAACAAGGGACCCTCTCTTGAGCAGTAGATCACCATTAAGGTTAACCAAGGCTGGGGCTGTTTAAGGCGACAACGTCAGAGGGGCTCCTCGTGGGATTGAGGCTTAATTGAAGCTTTATCTCTGAATGAAAATGGTATTTTACATTCTCTAAATGTTGGAAAATATGGTTCTTTTCACTTTTCAGATTTACAACCTGTATTGCAAGAAGAACCACAATTCTCGTCCACCATTGCTCCAAAGAGCCAAAGATGGAAGATTTGGCTGTGTAATATAACACCTACCTTTGTAGTTCAATGTCACGTACTAATACTTAACTTGTAATGATAAATTTAGAAACGAGTGAATTTAAACTGAATTTTACAATTAACTAAAATAATTAATTACGTAACTAAATAATTACATGTCAGTTAAAATATCAAAATATAAGTAATTATTTAAACTAAGTAATCATGTGACTAATTAAAATATTAAACATTGAACGTGACATCACGATTACGTAACTAAAATATGAAAATATCAGTTACTGATTTTAAACAATTGATTAAGTTTTCACATTATTTAAGTAAAATTCTCTTTTATTTGATTATGTGATATAAAAGAATATTTGTTAATAACTTATAACTAATGATTAAAATTATGTAATCACGTAACTAATTGAATCAAAAATTTTAAATGAAATACCATGAGCACATGACTAATATAAAAATATGCATAATAATAAGTAAAACTATTGATTACGTGATTTGATTTTTAATTGAATTTCCTTGCCAAGTTTAATTATGTGACTTATCATTTGTATGGATTTATTTCTTATCTTTAACTCAAATAATCTACTAAATTATTTCATAATAACTTTAAATACTTTTTTACTAAATAGCACACATTAAAACACATATTAAAATACTAATATATAAATTTATTATTAACTATTATTCATATAAAATAATTAGTACACATCTTTTCCTTGCATAATAATACATAAAATGACTTATATCTAAACACTATTAAATTAAAACATTATCTTCCGAAGCAACTAATTATGCTTCCAATTCATTCATCATATTAGCATACATCTTTAATCAAATCCTATAAATTTTGAAAACACCACATTTCAAAGGGGTGGGAATTATATATTCTCAGTAAGGCTTTAAATCACATAAAAATGATTAAGATAACTATTGGGTTCCCAGTTGTATATTATACAGAAAACTGTTTCATGATTAATGTTAATTATTAGAATATGAATATTTCATAACTAGCCATCTTGCATTAGGCTTGCTAATAGTCATTTAACTGATTCTAGACTTTCTATCTTATCTTAGCAAGCACTAGAATCTTTATCAATTACATGCTCACATGTCTTAATAATATAGGGCGTTAACCTCTTTAAATCGTCTTTGCTTACATAGTCACAAATCTTGGGACATAGCCCCTTTTAACCTTTATCATCAATGGCCATTATCATGAGTGAGAGCTCTCCCTTGACATAGGTTGTCCCCTAACATAAGTGGCTATACCACACTCTTTTGGTAGATTCCACTCAACATATCCACATCCTTTTGGTGGACCATGTGTATAAAGTGGACCTTAGACACATGTAAGACTTTCATGGATCACGGGCCTTTGAATCATCTCCATAGTGTTTTCTTTCTCATTTCTTTTTTAATCTTTCCAGATCACCTTTTTTTCATTTTTCTTTTCTTGAGGATCATTTTCAAACTTAGAATATTTCTTCACTTTACATATAGTGAGCATTCTTACTTTCTCAAGGCTAAACCTTCGTAATACTTTCTTTCATCCTTAAATAAAATATCATCTTCTACCTTAATGCCTACTAATTTAAGAAAGGACATTAGCCTAACAATCTAAACTATCCATTTAAATGTACATTCATCTAAGGCTATACTTACTCTCAATCATTCCAAATCACTCAAATTTTCATTCAAGCTAGGTTTACGTAATATTCTATAGGAGAAACTATCAATAACACTATATGCCCTAGTATGGCCTAAACCCTCATACTTACACAAATAAATTTCTTTTTTAACCTTCTAGATAAAATTTAAATTCTAAAACACTAAAGTATACTAATATTTTCCTTTCATAATTAAATCATATAAGATTCCCCAAATTTTCTATGTTGGGCAAATATATATTTCTTGGAGTTAATAATGTTCTTTCAACTTTTCTAATAGGCTAAAACATCATTAAGATCTTTAAATCTTACCACTAACTAAGAAAAATGTACTCTCCCCCCTAAAAGTTCTAATGTGGCCGTATATAGTATCTATGGACAGCATGCTTTTCCTTTTCAAATTTTCACTTGAAACACCTTAAGATGGCAGTAAAGCAACTAAAACTCACTCATAACTAAATAATTACATGATCACTTCAAGACCTCCAAAATGGCCGTGACCTATTCAAAGGCCAAATCTAGTTGTTTTAAATCCTCAAAATCTAGGTGGGCATAAAAATTTTATTAAAATAACACTAAGGTTTTTAAATCTTACCCACACTTAATTAACCCACATATAACCCTTCTTATAAACCTTCATGACCATGGACAACCTAGAATAAACTAGACTCCTTTCAAGCTATTTTATCATAATTTCACATAAATTAATATTCAAAACATATAGATCATATTCACACTTAGGTAAATCACATCAAGATCCTATTGAACCATACTTGGCCATGCACATCAAAGAGTAATCTAAGTCACTTTTTGAGCTAATTAGTTATAGATAAGCATGAAAACACATTCAATCATCCTTGAATCTGTATCCATACATTTAATGTTGTCAAAATCAAACTAAGATTAAGAAGCCACACATATAAACCCTGGGTTGACATTAAAGAGGAAATTAAGTAGATTACTCATAATCAAGCCATAAATCCATAATAAATCCATATCCTTTTATCATGAATCATCCATATCTAAGTCTAGAACTCAAGAACCCCAAATCTCCATGGATTCAAGAGTATCAAAAACCATAGAATCAACCATGAAAGTTTAGATTTAGAAAAGAAAAAACTCAATTTTAAACCCCTACCTCTTAAAGATCAAGACTTTCTAGTTGATTTAGGCTTGTTTCCCTTTTGCTTCTCTTTTTCTTCTTCCTTTTCCCTTCTTTCTCCCCCTTGGCCGTGAGCACCCTTTCTTCCTCCTTCTCTTTTTCTTTCTTTCTCTTTTCTTTCTTTTCTTCTCTCTTTTCATTCATGGCCATGCACTTTAGGGAGACATAGGGAATTATTTTGTTTGTTTATCATCATTCATCCTATTTTGTTTTATTAGGCATCTAATGAAAAGCTTTGCTTTTAGTTAGTTCCTATCTAGTTCATGATGACATTTAGTTAGGATGTAACTAGATTAGTTTGAATAAACTAAATGAGGGTAACTAGATTAGTTAGGTTTAGTTTCTCTAACTATGTAATGATTAATTTTTCTAGTCAATAGTTTTCTTCCAAGTGTCAAGACATTATTGGCCAAGCTTCCAACCAATCACATGCTTTCATTTGTCACCATCTTATTGGCCAATCACGTGCTTCCAAGTGTGAAGACATCATTGGTCAAGACTCTAGCCAATCATACTCTTTCAAGTATCACAACTTTATTGGCTACTCTTGACCAATAGAATGCTTACACATGTCACAACCCCATTGGCCAATTTTCTAGCCGATCACAGGCCTCCATATGTTAACATCTCATTGGCCCATTCTCCTCCAATGATATGCTTACACATGTCATAACCTAATTAGTTTATTTTAAACCAATAGAATTCTTACAAGTGACACTATCTTATTGGCCTATTCTAGAAGAGTCACTTTCCAATTAATTTTGTTGTGTTATTCTCATATAATCTAATTATAAAGTGACTAGAAATAAATTAGTAGACTAAATGATCAATTTAACTAATTAATGATATCTAACTTTTCACTAGATAGAAATGTCCCTATTTACAGATATAAAATTACTAAATTACTAGTGTTTAGTTTTTACTATTCTATTAGATATTTCAACTTATGCTTAATTCTCCTACGTAGTTAGTACTATCTTCAATTTGAGCAGTTATATTTTAATAAAAAAATTTAAATAAAGTATAAAATAGCAATAATTATTAGATTAACTATTAGGATAATTAGGGTTTTGTATTTTGTTTTAAGTTAGAAGCAGATGTTACATGTAATGCCTTGCTCAAGCCCCTCCCTTCCATTCCATGTTCCCCCATACTGTCAAGAAAAGGACCTACACTTTCTCCATGGATGCCCTTTTCGTCCATTTCCCCATTGTCGACGAGGGGCTCGTAAGGGAGGAGGCCTTGTGGTCCTTGAATCACATCAAGTGCACATTTCATGAGGTGATGAAAGCATGTCGGTCTCAATATTTGATTTAGTTTCTCTGTAGGACTAGTTAATTGACACTTTAATCATTTGATGGTTTTGAATCAATTCGGTTATGCAATTAACCAAACTAAATAACAAGTTTAAATGGTTTGATTCTTTTCTTTGCAAAACAAAAATGGTTCGGTTTTGTTTTTTAAATCATATTTTTGGTTCAGTTAAGTTTGGTTTGGGTTTTTAAACAAAATCAAACCATACACAGTCCTAGTTCTCTTATCTACCAAAACAAAAAAACGAAAAACAAAAAACACTCTTGCATATATGTTAGAGATGTTAATAAAAGTTTACTGTTAATCTTTTGTTAATAATAACTTTTAGAAGATGAACAATGATTGTATCCTTTAGTCTAGAAAATCCATCTATTCCTTATTAGCGCTCGTTTGGAAGTGTTTTTCTTGATAAATAAATATCTTTTTAAAAATATATACCTTTTTAAATGTTAGTATGTTTTGAACGAGTATTTTTTTTAAAAAAAAAAGAAAAGTTGAAGTGCTAAAAAAAAAACACCAATTTAAAGCTAGATTTTAGTGCTTCAGAAAGAAAGATTTTTTTTTTAAAAATAAAAAGCTGTCAAAATTTTTAAAAAAAAATGTACTTATCAAATATAGTATCGAAACATAAAATAGTATTTTACATTTTTCTAAGAAATCTTTTGAAAACAGCTCAATTAAAAAAAAATTTAAAAAAGCTCATCTAGATAAACCTTTACTCTATTTAGAAAAGGATCGAGAGAGTGGCTATTAATTCGGGTAGATCCAACTCGCTTCGGGCTATTGAATTTTTAGGTTGCATAGGGTCGACCCAAAGTAGGTAGCAGTTGGCATTTGTTCAGCCCAACCCAACCCTACGCAGGCTGCAGGCTAATCAAGCAAACCATCAACTCAAACTTTTTTTTCAAATTTTTTTGAGATGAAATCTTTTTTTTAAAATTATTTACGAAAGTAATTAAAATTAATTCTATAAATTATTTATATAGACTATTTAATCAATTATTTTTATTTTTTAAAGGTATATAATTCTATTATTATACAATATAAACACTTATAATTAGCAATTAATATAAAATCATAACATAACAATTAGCTGTTGGTAAAATTATAAATTAAACATGATATATTTATGTGTATAATTAATTATACTATCATTTAAATTATTAAATTAAATTATAGTTGGTATTTCAAAAATATTATTTTTGTGGTAAAAAAATTAAAAAAAAATCATTTTCGGGCTATCAAGCCACTCTAAAATCGGGCGAGGACAAAATTACAAAATATATATATTTTGCTAGTCTAACCCATTTATCAGTTATTTAGGCTAGCCTATCGGATTCGACTCATTTTAACACCTCCAATCGAGAGCAATAAAATCAGTCAAATTCTAATTTCTAACTAAGCAATTTCCGAACAAAATTTGTTTACATGGCACAAGATCCTATATGGGATTCAAAATGGAAAGTCTTGACTATTATATCGAACTGAAAAGGAGATTACATAAACTCTCTTGAAATATAAGTAATTATATGCAAAAATATTTCTTAATTTTAAATATTATAATTCATTTTCATATGCCTTTTATTATTACATTACAAAACTTTATCTTATTGTCCGATATCATTAATTTTATTATATATTTGTTGTATTACTTATGCAATCTTCTTTAAGGCCTAAATAATAAATTTTGTTTTATATTTTTTATCTATAAGAACTTTTAAGTATAGATATTTTAATAATTGATTATACCCATAAATTATTTTCTTTTTACTTTTTTATAAAATTTTTCATTTAGAATTACAACTTTTTAATATAAAAATGTAACACTTTAGATTCTTTGACTATACATTTGTATAAAAAAATTGAAGTGCAACAATTACACTCAAATATTTATAAAATATTGTAATGTCAAGAATTCAAACTCGCAGAAACACACTGCTAAGAGAGATAACCTCAATATTCTAAATGGAATTAATCTCACCACCAAAAGACATGAAAATATTGGGACAAGGAGTGAAAAAAAAATATCAAAAAGAACCAAATACTAGTTAATAAAGTTTATTTAAACTTGAACCGAAGTTAATGGCATCAAACGACAAAGGAGATTTCTGTAATATAACAATTAATAAAAAGAGTTTTAATTGTAATATTTAAAATAAGGTGGGCGATTCTTAGCAATTGGTCATATTTTATGGGAGGAGGGGAATGTAATTATCCTTAACAAGAAAGGCTTCATTATTATATCAAATAACTAGAGGAAACATTCCCACTGGACCACTTACAAAGGAAAAAGGGTTGGACTATTGAGGCCAGTAATAAGTCTGAAGCAATGTATTTGTGGTTTGAAGTGATTTGGATATGAGAGAAAAAGTTATTCCAACTAAATCAGTTTAGTTTTATCTAAGGAACCATTCAGTTAAGTCCAATCAACTTTTTATAAGTATTTTTTTCTTAAAGAAAATTCATACCCAACTTTATTTTTTTTTTCATGACCTAATTAATAACATATTTGTCTAGAAATTTCAATAAAAGCATCATTAAATAAATATAAACAATAAATTAGCCTAAATATTTTCATAGAAAGAATTATAATTTAAAATTTAATTATATATAGATATGTAAATTATAATAAAATATATATATTATATGAGTTCAGTTTGGTTCAATTTTATAAATGAGAACTGAAAATCTAACCAAACCGATTGGTTTTCATAATAAAAGAACTAAACAAAATTAAAATTAATCAATTTTGTTTAATTTTTATTTTTCGATTTTATTTTTCTTATTTTATTCAATTATGAACACTCCTTATTCGAAGCATCTGCATAGATGCATGCAAGTATATATGCATTTTATCTGACCACGACCACGCAGACAAACTATGCCAGTGCGGTCCCCATGGAAGAACTAGTGAACTTGGTTCTAAGAGAAAGTCGAGGCATTAGGAATCACAACACCTGCATTAGGCTATCCCTTAGAATCATAGAATAATATCTGACATTAAAGTGTTGCACGCTCCGAAGAGAATTGATAACCCCATTGTGAGCTCCCCCACTGGGGGGCTTAACTTCAAAGGCATGAGAATCTCAACCATGGACAAGAATCTTAAATGCCAAGAAAATATCGAATTCAAGGACGTAACGGAGAATAATAGCATTGATTGATACGTACCATAGAAAAAGAAAATGGCCAAGGATAATAGAGTTAGCTGATTTCCACCAAGAATCTACCACTATTATAAGAAGTACACTAATCATTAAATTATTTTCGGTCATGTCTGCACAAACTGATGAACAGTTTTGTATCACGAGGAAAAAGCCATCGAAGTAAAGAAGGGCAAATGCTTCATCAGGGAGAAATAGTTACACATTTGCTGAATATGGGAAAAAAGCATCAGCACTTCTAGATATTACTTTATGAGATATGATAATAATCGAATGGTATAATTTTGATCTGCAGTATGACAAGTAGGACCAAACCCAAACCCCATCATTTACCAGGTACTGGTTTGCCATCCGAGATGAGAAACGAAAGGGAGGTTGATGTCATTAGATCAGTAACTCGAGAAAAGCAGCAGTACCAAAGCAGATAGAGAAAATACCATGATGTAAGACCGGGACAAACTTTGAGTACAGATATCCTGCCAAGAAAAAAGTAAATAGAAACCAATAAACACAAGACGTAGAGGCTGTAAAGATTTGCAAAATCTGAATATCTAAGTTGATTTCAAACTCCTTTTTCAGCAACTAATTTCCCAAGTGTTGATGTAAGTTTAACTTTCACTTAAATGACTATGAGGAAAAGGGCCATCCATGATCCAACCACCTATCAACAGAGACTAACATGATACCCTTTTTCTCTGAAGCAATACATATCAATTGATATACAAAACTTGAGAAATTATTAAGATCATCTAGAAGGTGAGTGCATTTCTAATATACAACATCCCCGACAACTGGATCTAAAGTTTAATTTCTTAAGGCACAGGCTTTGAAACGGTCTAACATTGCACTTATAACTGTGTTGCATGCTGTCTCATTAGTTTAGATTGATCACTTTCATGAGATGAAAAGACAAACAACTATAAGGAAGAAGGTGAAACAAAGTAAAAAAATGTAATTAAGGGATTCTAACTACGAACAATTGGAAGTTGTGATGTTAACAAAGAGCTGCTTCCAATCCAGTCAAAAGCATTAAAAAAAAAAAAAAAAACTCAGATTCGACCTGTCGTTGCATAACCAGTAACCATTATTCCCATGTTAACACTGACTTGATATCTCTAGATCATTTCAGGAGA
Source organism: Castanospermum australe (assembly GCA_019955255.1). NCBI lineage: Eukaryota > Viridiplantae > Streptophyta > Magnoliopsida > Fabales > Fabaceae > Castanospermum > Castanospermum australe. Next base: position 74,194 of record NSJW01000500.1, read on the forward strand.
CCACAAAAATTTTCTGCAGGGACGGGATTATGACGAAAAGAAAATAGCTTGAATATCATAAATTTCATAACCGTGAAAGATGGAATTCTGGTGATAATCAAGCTAGAAAGAAGGAAAAGAAGTATTGAGAAATATAAAGAAATCAAAATTTTCCCACTTTTTTCCTTACAAGTAATTCAAGATAGATGTGGCAAATTAACTTCTCAATGTTTTGACAAAATTGACTCTAGAAAATAGTAAGATAGTGAATATTTTCTCATAGCTCTTCCAAGTTCTCCATAGGGATATGGGTTATATTGATATTTCAATTTTAACAAGTGATAGATGGGTGGAAACCTTGAGTATTAACTTATGTGTCTCATGCAATGAACAATACACAAAGTGGTCAACTGCAAGTCTGTAAAGGTCTTGAGATGAAACAAAAGAGTGAAGCAAAATAAATTACATGTATGCAATATTCAATTCTTAATATGGCATCAGCTGGTCAGGTATATATAGAGATCTTCTGTTAAGGCCAACTGGTGTGTCAAATTTCTTAACATTTTCTTTCTTTCTTCTATTATCATTAATTTTCATTTTAGTCTTCCTTATATTCACTTTCGAGAATCTCATACTTTCATCCAACTTCCTAACCCAAAGGGTACTATTACTTAGGATAATCAGTTAATAAGGAAGTCTAAGCCGTGCAAGAGTTTTAATATGTCACTGCTGGTAAAAAATGTATGGACATTGCATCAACATCTTCTTATAGATTCATCGATATCATTTATAAAATAACCAGGCCCTCACCCCTCCATTTGCATCAACCCACCTCCCAAATACAAAAGAAAATAAAGAAAGGAAAAAGCATGAAATAAAGAAATGTAAAAGATTACCTTGTTTGATTTTAACCTTTTTTTAAGAAAAAACAAAAGCTTCTTAGTGAGCTTCAAACTAAACGAATATAGCATCAAATGACATTTATAGTACCTTAAAAGACAAAAGAGACGAATCCCCAGCATTGAGTCCATGAAACCCGATGTCATATGATATGCTCCCATCAGCCTTGAACAGTCCAAAATTTCTCTCAGAGGATGGCCCAGGCTTCAAATTTTCATTGAAAACTGCAAATATATATGCCTTCACAACATTTTTTGGCCTATGTGGGGTTCCTTTCTTCTTTGCCAGCCTTTTACGCAGGTTATAATTATATGTCCTTGCATTAATTACAGTTGCTGCAGATTCATTTTCATCTCCATTTGAGGCCCACCCTGTCTCAGTAACTATGACTTCCATTTTGTCAAATCCAGCATTCTCCAAAGCAGCATATGCTGCATCAATCTGAGCATCAAGCATGTTATCATAATGCAGACCATAATTTGGATCATAAATTCCGTTTGTTGATTTAAAAAGTGCGTAGTTTATATCAATATTCTCTGGATCACTCATGTAGGCAAGGAAGGGGTAAGAATTCAAACAGAAAGGAGAGCCAATTTGTGAGAAGAACTCCAATAGTGGCTTCATATACTGATTAACATTATCTTTAAATTTACAAGAGGAGGGAGGATAGGAATTCATGAAAACAGCAAATGAGTGTGCGGTAGAAATCTCAATTTGCTCATCCAGATTAAGTTTCTTTGTCGCATTATAAATATTTTTGACAGCACCCAGAAGAGCTCCCCACAAAGCAAAGTCACTCCCACCCAAAACTTCATTGCCAATGGCAATTCCACGAATACGTGTGTCAGGAAGAAATGACTGCACATTGTCTTTAACCCAGTTCAAAGCATGGTCAGCATTAGAACTCATGTCTTGCAGCTGTCCATTGGGAAGCCCAACTACAATTTCAAGTCCTGTTCCACTAAATGCCTTGAGAACACTGTGATCAGCATCATAAATTCTAACATTCCTTATTTTTGCTGCTCTGAGAAGAGTAACAACTTCATCAGGTGAGGGAATGTTATCTGCAAACCTCCCATAATTTATACCATAAGTTCCGGTGAATGCTTGCACTGTTAGGGATGCTGGAGACCAAACAGGGGAGAGCTCCGTTAACATGATGTAGCTAACATAAATACATGATGGCAACTTCTACAGCCTAAAATCAGTTGGCTTAAGTTAAGACTATAAGGTACCAAACACGGTAAGATGAACCAAATTTGCATTAAGGACATGTACAGAAAAGGCAAAACTCTTAAAAACTCCAAAAAGGAAAAGCCATAGATAATCAGAAATACGACTTGATAGAATTGTAACAGACGTCATGTATTTAAGGAACACTACTCTCAAGTGAAATTAGGAAGGAAAGACACATATCATAATGATAACTTAAGAGCGAAGCAAAACATAAAAAATGAAAATCAAAGTAGCGGAGAAGACAGAACCATTAGAAACTGTCCCAACCGAAGAAGTGAAACTTAAAAGAAAAAAAATAGAAAGAAAGAAAACTTGCTCTCCAGAATGTGAATGTGGGGGAGGGAGAGAAAAACAGATTTCCTAGAAAAATGAAGGCAAAAATTGGACATGAGGACAAAAAGAAAGCAACCAAAATAATAAAAATAGAAAATAAAATCCACACGAACTTACTCTCTATTCATACAAGGTGAAATTTCACTAAAGACACCGCAGAAACACCGATCCATAGCCATACAAAATCATAAACATAAATAGATAAAAGGGTCAAATTAAAATTCAGAAAAATCAAATAAACTAATTCAAATTACAGCTTTCTAGCCATAAATAAATCAAGAAGAGAAAGGAGGTACCAATTCCAGTGAAGAGGAGCAAGTAGATAAAAAGAAAGGGACCAAAGTCAAACAACCGCAAACTTATCATGGGCTGCGCGAGGAAACGGCGACAAGAAGCTATATGATTTCTGATGAAGTTGTGGATGTTGGTTGGTGGGGTGGGCCAAAACGAATTCAAAATCGTGAATTGAAACTTGTTCTATGCACTGCTTCTTCTTTCTCGGGCATGCCATAAGACAAAAGATTCCCTTTCTTTTGCCTGCTGTCTGGAACTACAGCTTCACCGCTTCCATTACTTGGTCTCTGTCCTATCCTCAGCAATGTCAAAAACAAGGATCTTTCTCCGTTGAAGTAGATCAGCGAGCCTTGGGAATGGTTGTCAAGTCTAACGGATGTTCAAGCGGAGGGGAAAGAAAAGAGGGAGAGAGGTTTTAAGTCAGCAGCGCAATGCGAAGTTCGCTTTTGCTAAACTTGCTTCTATTGGTCAACGTTGGTCTTGACTACGCCTACACGACTTGTTTTCTGCCCAATTCATCAGGCCATGGTTTGTCCAATCTTTTTCCGTCCATGTTTTTTTTCTTGATTATTATTACTGACAAATTGTGAGTTATTAACGTAATTTTTAATTTATATTTTTTATTTTAATAGTTTAAATAATTTATTATATAATAATTTTATATTTTAATTTATTTTATATAAATATATTTAAATGTTAAAAATAATTAATAACTATTTTTAATGTGATTAAAGTGATTTTTTTTAGAATCAGTTCAAGGTATATTTAAATAATGATATTTTTTAAAATAATAAAAATTAGAAACCAAACTTCCTAATCTCTATTATATAATAGTATAGATAACTAGTATTTATTAAGTGGTAACATGTCTCTAAATTTATATTTTTTATTATGATAATTTAAGTGATTTATTACATAATAATTTTATATTTTAATTTATTTTATATAGATATGTTTGAATTTTTAAAATAATTATAATTGTTTTTATAATTTTATTATTTTTAAAATATGTTTAAATATAAAGATAATTAAAATTATTTTATAATTTTAGTTTTTAAAAATATAATATATACTATTATAAAAGAGATTCTCTTCTTTGGTTTATACTACTATTAAATTAAATTTAATTATTTATAATATGCTAATTCTGTTATCATCTTTTGTCTTTAATATCTTTTTGTACTAATTTTCTTATCAATGAGGGTCTTCTGTCACGTTATTTTTATTATAGAATATTAGTGAGTATAATACATTTTTCATTGGTAAAACATTCTTTTTATAGAATCTTTGAAGAAAATGAAGAGAAGAGAGGAAAAAGAAGATGAAACTTAATTTATCTCACAAAACCTTCTCAGTGACTAATAACTAAATTTTCTATTGAAAGATAAATGAAAACTATTTTCAAAATACCTTGAAACCGTGGTTTAAGGTGTTTCTTTTTTTTTTTGGGAATCAGTTCAAAATAGTTTTAAGTAATAACATTTTTGGAATAATAAAATAAGAGACCAAACTCTCTAATTTCCATTATATAATAGTATAGATTATAATTTTATTCCTCTAAGAAATTTCTATTTTATTAGTTTTTATAAATTTCACTTCAACAATGTCATTCTTATCAATTTTAAACTAGGGTAAAATATATTTTATCTCCCTAAAATATAGTCTTTTTTCAATTTACTCTTTAAAATTTATTTTGTATCACTTAATCTTTTAACCATTGGACTGAAATGAAAATATTATTTTTCCACTTAAATCAAACAAAAATACATTTAAAACTAAACTTTACAGGGTTATGTGATTAAAAATCACACTTGAGGGGTTATAAAAAAACTTTGCTTTTTGTCAAGGTAAAGTTATGCGATGTGCACATGCTATATGTTTCGTTTGAATTAATGGTCAAAGCAATATTTTTGATTCATTCCAAACACCAAGAGGTTAATTAATACAAAATAAACTTTAAAGGGTAAGTTAAAAAAAAGGTTATACTTCAAGTAAACAAAGTGTATTTTATCCTATAAATAAGTTATCATTCTCATGCAATGCAACAGTTTGTAATATATATGTAATATGTATTGTTTTTATGAGAATAATAGTTTTATCTATATTAAGTTAGTTTTAATATATTTATTGTATCATCCTACCCAGTATAAGTATTATGTTACTTACTAAATTAAGACAACTACTATAGGACTAAAATTAACTTAAGTTAATGCGTATTCATACTCACTTAGGTTTGGCATGTGTCCAACTTAGTGATAATTTACTAACTTAGTTAGTAAAATAACACGTAATAAAGTATGTTTGGCATGCTAAAAATTTTAATTTATTTAAAACTGATTAAATTAGTCAATAAACTTCTAATTACGTGTCCATGTAATGAAAGAATCTAATTAATCAATTAATTTATTTAATCGATTATGTGTCTCTAACTAATTTTTCTTACTAAATAAAATTCTTAATTACATGTCTGGTAATCTAGGATTTAATGCTAATCAATAAAATTTTATTCACGTCATATATGAACATTTTTAACATACTAAGACTCTTGTTTACATGATATTGCTAATAAATTTATTTTATTCTTTTTCCTTGATTACGTGACTATGAAGTCGGTAAATATCATTAAACTTATTTATAATTCCAGAAAACTATTGATTATTGCTTAAACATACACATAAGCATTCAAAATCCATTTGGATTTAGATTCCATGACACATTAAAACATGAACTATCAAGTTAGCACTTCTAGACATTGTTCACATTTAAATATACATAAGCATGTTTATTTACCACATGCTCTGCATCCAAAACATCGGTCACAGTTAAACTTTCACCTGCATCCAAAACTATATACATACATACATTAAAAATACTTGGCCTCACTAGGCCATGTAGGAAAAATCCTACATCAATCTACTACATTAAACTATATAAATTATCTACAAGTGACGTTTTGGATAACTAGAACAAAGGCGTCTTGCTCGGGGGAATACACGATCTCCGCCTCTATAATTAACAGTACAAAAACACTTGTCTTTTGTCAACGACTAGAAATTCTGGAAATACCATAGTCCACAAGAGTGAGAAATATAACTTCTCAATAGGTACTCGTATATATAAAAATAAGAATCAAAGTTTCACAGCATTTCCAACTATATGGTATACAGAAAAACATAGTTTCGTGATTAGTCAATAATCTCAAATATGGATGATAAGTGACTAATACACTTTCATATAACTATACTCTTTATTACATGCTCACTAATCTTTAACTATGGCTTAACCCTTTTTTATTTATTTTTGCCTACATGATTCAAAACTTTAACTATTTGAGAATTCTCCTTAGCATAGGGCATCCCCTAAACCTGAGTGGTCATTTCACATGTGCACTGGTAGATTCCACTCTACTATCCACACGTTTGATGGACCTATCCACAAAGTAGACCTAAACACATGTAGGACTTCTCATGAATTTCTTCGATAACATTTTATTAGAAACTCTATTCTAATATTTATGGATCACCTCAAATTCATTTTTTCTCTAGAGGATTATGTCCAAGCTTAGCCTATTTCTTTCTCTTTAATTAAAGTGAGCATGCAATAAATTTAAGAGTGAATTGAAGGCACTTAACACTTTCATGAAACATCCTGTAAAAAGATAAAACTCTAATTCACCTCAAATTCATTACTTGCTAACTTGACATAGGCATAAGCCCAACCTTTAAAAAAAAAAGGTCATTGCTCCTCATTCTAGGCAAGAGAATATATAACATTCCATACATAGGCTACTAATAGCTCTTTGTTCCCTAACATCACCGTGACCACACCTAAGGGTACAAGTGCTTTCTTTCATATTTTTCGCTTCAATTGAGTTTAAATAACATCAAAGTGGCTAAGAGTTAATTCTTATCTAAACTAAATTACATAATCCTTCATACAACTCCACTATGGCTGTATGCTTCAAAGGAGTGCATCAAATAAATTTCCAAACATTTAACTAAAATCTTACCTTAATTAATATCTAATACCCTAGACAACTAATAATCACCTAGAGATTTACATAACCTTTTCTAGCTCTCATTCTAATTGTGGCTCACCTAGAACATGAACAAGCTAATTTATAACTATTTCACTAAAATTGAACATCATTAAAACATCACAAAAGTCTCATCTTCATTTCTTACTAATAAGAAACAAATTAAATACATAATTAACATAATAGTCTGTTTTGGAACTCTAGCATGGCCATAAGCCTCATGGTGTAATTCTTTCCACTTTTTAACTCAAATAAGCCCAATAAAGCATAAGCAAGTATCAACACTTCATGGAAATCCTCAAAGTCTCAAAATCACCATCATGAACTCTAGTTTTGCCATGAACTACCAAGGCCTTCAACATGATACAAACCCAAATCACTTCATAGAATCCTTAAAATAACCCACTTTCACCAAAACTAAAATTAAAACATGAAAAACAAAATTATTCAATAGTGAACCCTAATTTGGCCATGAGTTCTAGGGCCATCAAGATGCAAAATTTTCACAATATTCAAGTACAAAATAAGCTCAACTCACACTATATAGCTCATAACCACACATAATCATCAAGATCAATCATTGAAAACATCATCCACTTAAAACTCTAACCATAGCAACTTGAAAAACACCATCTCCCAATTGAAAATGGGCTTATAAGCTTCACAAAACTTGTAGGTCTAGCACCTATCATCCATAAATCAAAGAAAACTCAAGATAGATGGAGTTCTAGAAATCAAAATTCATCAACCAACCACGAAAACCATGGATTTTTAAGGAAAAAAAGAGTGGATTAGAGTCCCTACCTCTTGAAATCCCTTGGTTCTTGATTTAAGCTTGATTTTCTCCTTTCTCTTCCTTTTTCTCTTCTCCCTTCCTCTTTCTTCTTCCTTGGCCCTGACCATGGCTTCTCCTTCTTTCCCTTTGTTTTTTTTTTTTGTTTTTCTTTTCTCTCTTGGCTTTAACTTGGCCATGGGGTTATGAGACTAGTAGGAAATTAGGAGATTTGTTTTTATTAATTTTTTAATTGCTTTGTCTTGTTAGGCCACCAATCAAAGGCCTTACTTTTTGTTATGCTCATCCAATTAATCATGACTCCTGATTAGTTTGTAACTAGGTTAGTTAGATGGAAACTAAATGAAAAGAACTAAATAGTATCTAGTTTAATTACTCTAGTCATACAATGATTATTTTTTTTATCTGATTAAAATTTGACACTTGTTATAGTGTTATTGGTCATTTTGACCAAATATATATTTACTCATGTAAATTTTTTCTAAATATTACATTTTAATTAGGTTAGAGTATGCTAGTTTCACCTATTTTAAGTTATAAATGCTTAGAAATAAATTCATAAATTAGAATATAAATTTGGCAAATTTTCATGTTTAAATTTTTTTATTAAACAAAAATATCCTCATTTTGCAACCCCAAAATTACTAAATTACTATTGTATAAATTTTATTATTTTCTCAGGTATTTCAACTATTTCTGCTTTTCTCTGACTAGTTTTCAGTATTCTCTTTTATTTAAATAATACAACAAAATCTTAATAATTGAATAAGGCTATTAATAATAACAATTTATAATATAAAATTTAAAGCTAATTTAGGGTTTTTATAATTTATATTTACTTAAATGCAGATTTACATCTATATTAAAATTATGAGGGAAAATTTGAATTACTTAAAAAATGATGACATTTATTGAACTCAAATTTCATCTAAATTAGGTTTGTAATCAATGTATATATCTCTAAATCATGAATAAAACGAAATATTAACTTAAATTTTGAAATGCTTAGAAGAACATTATTGACATTTATTAAAATTCAAATCAATTTCCAATACTCAAATTTCATATAAATTCAGTGTAGAATAATTTTATATTTTTCTAATCAATCAACATAATAATTTTCTTATTTACTAAATGAAAAAAATATTGAATGTATTTATATTTTTAAGATATTAAATGCTTCTATCTTTCCATTTAATAATTTCTTTATTAGGTATTAGCATCTTGAGTGGCACTGTCATGCCTCTCAATCAACATTTTCTTATATTTTTTCTTATATAATTATTTTATAAATTAATTAAATATAGTTTTATTATAATCATAAATTTATTAGTGAAATAAAAATAATTTTTTGAAAATGTAAAATATAACTCTCTATATTTTAAAACAATTATAAATGTAGAATATAATTATCAAAAAGCTATTTGTATTTATAATTTTATTCTTTTCCTATTTGTATTTAATTAATTATTAATGATTTTTTGAAAAACTACAAAATTGAAACCAAATAAACAAATCCCCTTTATAATAGTATAGATTAGGAGGATTATTTAGGAAGATACATATCTTATAATCAAGAGAGGACGAAAATATTATAACTTAAATTTTGAGTTATTTAGTAGTTCATTAATGATATTCATTAAATTAATGTCAATTTTATTATATATATAGATTGTGTCTTTTTTTTTATTTTGAAATTATGTAATTCTATTAAATGATATTTGGCATGCACAATTATAATTTTATGGAATAAGAATGGAGTAGGAATGTAATGAAATGAGATAGAATGAAACATAATGGATTGTCCATTCTCATTCCATAATTTAGTAACTTTTGGATTATTACATAAATTAATATGAAATATAATCAAAATTAATTTAAATGACAAGAATGTCACTCATAAGAAAAACAGAAAATATTGTTACTAAAAGAAAGAATAAACATTGTTTCATTTGTAAAACTAAGTTAATGTGTGTACATTTTGAAATTATGTAATTCTATTACATGATATTTGGCATGCACAATTATAATTTTATGGAATAAGAATGAAAAAGAATGTAATGAAATGAGAGAGAATGAAACAGACTGAATTGCTCATTTTCATTCCATAATTTAGTAACTCTTGGATTGTTACATAAAATTATATGAAATATAATCAAAATTAATTTAAATGACAACAATGCCACTCATAAGAAAAACAGGGAATATTGTTACAAAAAAAGAAGAATAAATATTGTTTCATTTGTAAAACTAAGTTAAAGTGTGTACATTATCTTTTGAAATATATACAATATAGCCATTAAATTTTTAATCATCTTACATATCTTATTTAAATTTTTTTGATATATATAGCATCACTTATTGCCCGTAAATTTTATATGGGTTAAATTTAACAAATGTAGTAGTTGTCATTTCAACAAATTAATCAGGATATATTAGAAAAAAGTAAAATTAAATCTTCTTTTATGAAATATAGAATCTTAATCTCATATCTCTTGAAAGGAATGGATTCTATACTGTATTTATGTATTTGTAGAATGAGGCATGGAATGCTATTATTTTTGCTAGCAATCACAAAAATCCTCTTTTCATGAAATATGCATGAAATAAAATTATTATTCCTGCTTGTATATGCATGTACCAAATTTGTTAGTTTGTTATTAATGTGATATTTTTACTGTGTTCGTGGAATGTTAATCTATACTCATTTATAATCTACACTCATTCATGTGTAAATTAGCATTGTATATTCTTTTATTTTAATAAAAATCATTTTATCTTTTTTTAATTAACTTAAATAATCATGTCTATTTGAGTAACTGTAAACTTCATAACTAATTTATAAAGTTAATATTTATTATGAAATAAAAATTATAAAGTTGATAGTTATTATGAGAGAGAAATATTTATTTATTTATAAGGTATACAATGACTAAAATAGATATTATCATTTAAATTAATTAAAAAGAGACAAAATGATACTTTTATCAAAATAACAGAGTATAAGATTAGTGGCGTAATTTGAACTCAAATTTTGGATGGACAAAAATATTAATTAAAATTTTTAATAAAAATATTATTTAATTTATACTTTTAACAAGTTAATTTAGTAAAATAAATAAATAAAAGTAATATTTGTATTCCACTTTAAAATGCATTCAAATAAATGCTTTTCTTTGTACCCTTAAATAAATAGACAATTTTAAAGAATTTTGGGGTATCTTAACAAATGTATAATTTTTTGTTTATATGAAAACGAAACTTAAGACTTTTATTTAAAAATTCTTATTTTTTCTTTATATTTTAAATTTTATTTTTTTTAAGTTTAGATTTACGAGAATTTGATATAAACAAATTTCTAAAAAATTGAGAATGAAGTTTCTATTTAATTGAAAAGAAAAATATATCATAAATTGATAATTGAACTTTTTACATAAATTTGAAAAATGACAATATCATAAACAAAAACTTATTATGTATCTAACTGAATCATAATAAATTTGTTTTAATGTGAGAAGAAAAGATTAGAAAAACATTAGTGTTGATTGCATATATTTTATAAGAATTAATGTATGGTTAATTTGGAAGTTAATTTTTTTTTAAGAAGGGCTATATAAGGGTTGAGAAGTTTGGAGGCCAGCTGTCACTGTGCTCTTGAGATCCTCCGTTAACGTGTAAGATGTTAATTTATACATGAATAATTACTTTTTTACAAACTTAAATAGGACATGACATTTGAAACATGGAAATTCCTATTGACTATTTTTTTATTTGACTTAATTTGCATCAATTTTAAGCAATGTCGTCGTAGTGTAGTAAAACATACTCAATCTTCGGGCATTTGAAGATACATGGGAACCTGTGTTCAAAACCTACTCATCAGTTTTTTGGTAGGTTGTAGGTCACGTCCTTTACTTATTAGTCACATGTCATCATTAAAATGATAAAAAATTATTTTTAAAAAAATTTTCTTGAATTACAAGTTATCAACTTTATGTCACTTCAAAATATATGATCAAGATTATAAAAGTTAAATTGATTATTGAACTGGTTGATATACTAATTTAAAATTTAATGGTTCAATTGTAGTTGAATTATAATTAAAATGAAATATAATTAAATATATATTTATATTTATATATAAATATAAATATATTTATATATTAATAAAATAAATAAAAATTATAAAAATATAATATAAATTAATAATAAAATTATTTAAAATATAAAAAAAATAGTGTCATAAAATAAAAAAATATATTACATTCATATAAATAATATAATATTAATTCACATAGTAATATAACATACAAATTAATTAAAATAAAAATAATTCATAATTTACAATTTATATATTATAAACATTAATAGTGGTAATATTTATTTCATCTAACCTTTTATCTCAAATTCAAACTAAATTTTTTTTGTTGAAAGTTATAATTATGTATTTACTTTATATTAAATATATAATAAAGTCCATTACACAGTGAAAATATAATTGGTTTAGTGACAAAGTTGGTGGCCATATTCCTTTGTGCCCGTGTTCAATTCCTGGAAAGCCTTTTTGCGTCTGAATCTAGTTCCTGATTGAACTGGTCTTGTCTGATTTTCAGAAGTTAAAAATTTACCTACATTTATTCCACTGCATGATGTTTTTTTATGGATTTTATTTCATTTTGTGTTATCCATTTTGAAAAGTAGATTGCAGATAAGTCTGAAGAATCTAATACGATGTATATGCTACCTATGACGAGAAAAAATGTTAACATCAATTTCAAAATTGAAAGGCAATTAATGTTGTTGAAAATGATATTAAAAGGGGCCAAGACAATCTTTTTGTAAAGCTAAAAATTTTAAATATAAAAGATATTTTTTGCCTGTTTTATCGTATTTCGTTAACATATGAATTACAATTTCTTCAATAATTCATTTTTAGCTAAATATTCACATCTAATATTTAGATATTTTTCATTTATTAACGGTTATAGATCTTTACCATGATATACAATTTCAGATAAATACATTTTGTTCCTTGAAGTATGATCCTTTCTCATACATGATGAAGTTAATTTTTAGTTTAATTTCAAGTGAAACAATATTTTCACATATAAATCAAACAACGATCTTAATTAAAATCATACATCAAAGAAGTTTTATGATTATAAGGAAATATTTGGTATGAGAGTAAAAATAGAGAATAAATTTTTATAGATGGGATTTGTATATAATTTTGTATACAAATTCCATCCACAAAAATTTATCCTCCATTTTTACTCCCATACCAAATATACACCAAAAAGAATTTGGCCTATGAGAGTTAAGAAAGGGATAAAGTTCAAAGGGTAAAATGTAAACTTCCTCTATCTATAGGATTAGGGTTTTATGTACACTCGGCAAGTTTTTCTTTATACTTAAAACCAAACTTTAGAGTTGCCTGTGAATCTCAGGTTAGATGAGAAGAGTATTAAGAATCTGTGTCGGAGGAATAAGGGATTAGAAGGTGAATATTAAAGGTGCTAATGAAGGAATAATGTAAGATGTTCATATATGTAGTTAAGATAGAACACTTACTGTGAGAGAAGGAAGCATAATTGTTCATATAATATCAGTAAGAATGGAATCAAAGACAGGATGCGTTAGACACAAATTATTTTGTTGAGATGCTCTTGGATGAAGACCTAAGTGATTAACTAGTGTACTCATGCAAAGGTCTTAGAATATTTGGCTATTAACTTGGGTAAAGCGGATCTAAAAAGACCTTGTTCTGTTTCGGATGAGATTGAACTTGAAGAAAGTAGAAAAAAATAAATATCAATAAGATATCCTAGGGGGAAAATAGAATAAGATGAAGAATGGGGTGAATAAGTTGTATGGTGGAGAAAATAAAGTAAAAGGAAAAAAGAGTGCACGAAGAGTGAATGGTACATGGGAAACCAGATATGGAAGGACAATTAATGGCATTTCAAGTGCGATTTCTTCACGGAGGGGGTAATGGAAAATGGCAATATCAAGGTTTTACTACTGCTGATTCTCTTTCCATATGGAACTATCAAGACTTAGAGGGAGAGTACTTAGAGACTTATCAAAAAGAATAAAGTCCTTAGTTTGTCCCCTTGTGGAAACAAAAATAAAAAGCAAAAAAGTTTAAGAAGGATGAGAAGGAATATGGGTTTTCATCCTTCACATTGTTGTGAAAGCATGTTGCAGCTTTAGAAGTGGAGAGTGGTTCAAAGAATATAGCTATTGTTACTAGTAGTAGTAAGGAGTTTGAGGGGGCCATATATGTAGAATAACGTTTGTTTTAGTTGTTTATATTGTCCCCCAATTTTCAATTAGAGACAACTAGATTGCCAAGGATTGAAGGTTACGGTGTATTGGTCACAATTACCCAGGCAATGCCTAGGAGATTTTAACACTGTTATGAAAACTGGACACCGGTTCGGGCAGTCTCCCAGAACCAGTGAGGTCAAAAACTAGTGAACCGGTCCTAAACCAGTTGAACCAGCCAAACCAGTACCGGTCCATACGGTTACCAGTTCTAAACCTTTTTTTTTAAAACTTCTTTAAGCAAAACAACGCCGTTTTGCCCTTGATTTTACAAAAAAAAAAAAAGCAAAATGGCTTCATTTTGGGCCGGAGGGGGTTGAAAACCCTCGACTCGGTTTTCCTCCACACTCTGCAGACTCCACAGAACGAATGCACCGTAGCTGCCTCCGTCCCGCATCGCGCACCCCAGCCAACCAAGGGCTTCTTCTTCTCAGAGGCTAGCACCGCCCAGTGGAGGTGCAGGCTTGTCGGAACTGGGACGTAGATGGCGTCGACGTTGGGGTCGTCGAGAAAGGCCTTGTAGGAGCTATAGATTTTGGCGTCAGGAGGGAGGCCGTTGGCGGTGGCGAACCTGGAAGCCTTGTCGAGGGTGCAGCTGGTGATGGCGTAGATGGTGGTGTTCGTTGAGAGGCTTATAGCCCTTGAAACCTTCCGAACGATCTCTGTACACCCAAAGATTTCGATTCGTATTGGGGTTTCAGCCATTTCTGAAATCTTGTTCAACTTAATAATTATGTTTCAGTTTGCTTTTCTATATAGGGACAATCATTCTAATTTTACCATTTTTTTTTTAACTTTTGTTCAGGCTTAAATTGCTTAAATTTCTTAATGCTCACCTTGAGTATTACTTTGCTTTAGGAATTATGACATTATTTTGTTGTATTACTTATATAAATGTAATATTTATTTACTTTATGATATTATTTTTTTTATGTTTCAAATAATTTTATTATTGATTTATATTGTATTTTTATAATTTTATTTATTTTATTAGTATATAAATAATTAATATATATATAATATAAGTATATTTATATATAAATATAAATATATATTTAATTATATTCAGGTTCGACCACAGTTAGTTCACGGTTCAACTATTGAATCTTGAATCAGTACCTCGATCGATTTAGTGACCGGTTCGATTTTCAGAACCTTGGATTTTAATGATATTTTTAGTCATGTGAAAATAGGAGGACCTACTAAAGCGAACGTAAAGATTTGTGGGTTCCAACCTCCTAGGATATGGTGATTGAATTGCATAATAATATATGTGGAATTTAAAAGGGCCTATTTTCATTTGTTCCAATAAATAGGCCAATAATTTTAGGGCAAGAGCCCTATGCTGTGTTGAATGAAAGTGAGTTATTTCCTATGCACAAGCTACTCATGACTCAGTTTTGCTTGTTTCCAGTTTAGGTTACCCTTCCCTTCTCACTCCAAGTCGCAAACTTCCTTTAAAAAACACACATTTTCACTTCTGCTTTGAATTTATATGGATAAAAGTCCTAAATGTGAGATAATCAATAAGGAAAACGGGCAGAAATTAATGAAAGGAAGATAATGATACATGAGGAGAAATAGTAGAGACAATATTAGAGAGATTTCTAGTTGGTGTCATGGCCGTCCTTGAAGGATGCCATGAAATTGACAAAAGAAATTAACTAATTAATAGAATTACCATCAATAATTATTACATATGAAAATGATTGAAAATCTCTTTAAATAAAAAAGAAAAAAATTGTCTGTAAATTAGGTCAGGTTTGAGAGTTTGATTATGTACGTGGAGTGATAGGAATTTAAACCATACTACATCGCTGATACATTCTTCCTAAAACAATTAGCCTAAAGTTAATTGTGTAAATTATTAACAGACTCAAAAATATTATTTTATCCTTCAAATAATAAATGATAAAAAAATAATAAATTAAAAGAAAATATTTACAAGTTTAGAAGTTAAAAAAAAAAGTAAATGCTTGCACAAGGTTCAAGATAGCACCATTCTATAAAATAAACCTTGCGACCCTAACAATACTTAAGGATGACATAATCAAATAATCAACGTCACTGGCCATTGTGACAAAAAAAAATTAAACATTTAAAGACAACATAGGAAAAATAAATACAAAAATTAAAAAACAATATTTATAAATTCGACTTACTGCGTGCCTATTAAAATAAAAAACAAAGCTCATAATTTGTCAAAAAAATAATTGTGAGTTAATGAATGTTAAAATGATACACACACACATTATATATATATATGTGTGTGTGTGTGTGTGTGTATACATATATATATATTATACACATATATGTATATATGTATATATATATATATATTGTGTGTGTGTGTGTCTATACATATATATAATATATATATATATATGTATATATATATGTATATATATATGTATAGACACACACACACACATATATATATATATATATATATAGATATATATATATATATATATATATATAACAATGAAATAGAAAACTTAGCTCCAAAAGACAAATTAATAGATTGAAAAAAAAGCCAAACATATGGGGAAAGAAACGAAAATACTAATTAAATGACAAAACGAATAATAAGCTAAATAATACAAAAATAAGAGAGATAATGAAACCCTGTGGTGCCGTAAACTAAAAGACCAAACAAAACATTATAGCCAATTTAAATAACATAATATAAAAGTAAAGGGAAATGGAGAAGTAATCCAAATAGTAGTAACGAGAAAAACTCAAACAGAAAGATAAAGCAAACTGTAAGTAGTTAGTTGAATGAAATATAAACATCAAAGAAAAAGCAATAGCATGTGAAATATGATATTGTTGCAATGCAAAAGATTTCACAAAAATGAAGCTTCAGAAGCTGTCGTTTGAGAGTTTCACCAAGAGTTGTACAAGGAGTTTCCAATGGAATTTTTCATTTCAAAGGCTTGCAATGAAACATAACGTAGCTTCTGGATACCCTCCTTCAAGTGAATACGTTAAACCTCTATGTAAATGCTCTTACCTTCTTTCTAGCCATTCTCCCTTTTTTGGTTTCTAATTTCGGTGTCTGACGTTGCCTTGTAGCATCCTTTTCAAATCTCCTTTTCTTGTGTCTTAGGGTTTCTACTCTACTGCCTCTCTCTCTAAGTGTATTGTGTTCAGCCAAAGAAACCCTAGCTAGCAATCAAGTATCTAATCAAGGATTTCCCAATCAATTAAAATTAATTCATCTCAATCAAATTTGAATTGATTAAAATCAACATTAATTTCACCCTAAAATTAATCATTTTAAATCAATTAAAAATAAATTTTTAATTGATTTGTCAATTAATTAGGGTTAATTAATTACTTTCCAAATCAACCTAATTTTTATTATTACTTTTTATTTTTCAATCTCACGGGATTGGCCTTGGGCTTATTATAGACATGGGTCTAAGTCAACTTTTTGGTTTGGACAAAATTGGATGTTGACAGCCGGTGTAAGAAGCCTTCCCATAGGAAAGCCATTGTCGATCTTGTGGCAAAGCTGGTAGTGTTATGAGGTTCTTCATAGACTAAAGAGACTATAAGGCAGAGTGCTTAGTTGTGCTTAGTTAACTGAGATCATGGATAAGCTTTGGTATTTGTTGGAAATGTCTTGGCATCAAATATCTAGGGTAAAATGGATAGGATAGGGATCATGATACAAATTTTTTTCCATTCTACTTGTATCGTCATGGTTCGAATTGGGCTTTGGTTCACCGCAATCGAGGACTTGATTTACCAGACTTGGTCTTGACCTTAGCTCCTTTCAATAATGTCAAGGCAGAAGTCTCGGCCTATTAATCAAGGATTATCGAGATTGCTTCCTCTCTCTTGATCCCTGGCCAAATGGGTTTACTTAAACATGAAGGACATCCATGGCTATGTATGTTCCCTAAAACACTTGAATGACCTCATATCAAAACTGACTTAAGTATTGAAGTGCCTTGCAGGTACACCCATCCTGTTGACGAGAAAATCTCTTGTGACCTTGAGCAACTAGCCTATTGGACATCAACATTGACTCCATCTATGAGAAGGAGTGAAACTTTCTTACTTCACATACTATCTCAACAATATACTAAGAATTCTACTTTCTCAACCACAGCCCAATACTTGTAGCTGTACTCAAAATCAGAGTTCCAACCTCTCTCCCAACAACAACGCAACCAACAATTTCAACAAAGTGACAAATGACCTAAATACACATAATCTCCTAGCCACCATTTATGACCTTCAAGCGCAAATGGCTGAACTGAAGAAAATAACAGAGAACCCCCAACGTGACAAAGTGGCCAATAATGAACAAATCAACCTAGATCACCCTAGCAGAAAATCATGCTCACAACTAGCATGTCATCAACCAAAACAACCCTACTTCTGAGCACTCTCATATGGCTGCCTCAGCACTACAGAATCACTATTCTCAATCACAACCACTGAACCAAAATCGATACCCCTATTCACCATTTTTCCAACTTTATCATGTTGAAGTTGATAGATGCACAAGAAACGGGATTGAATTGTGCTTTTTTAATTTTGAATTTTTCTGCAAACACAATCACCCTTCTCGCCTTTCTCAAGTATGAATGCTTGGAGTTAAGAAAGTTCATAATAAACACAAGTTAAGGTTGAGAAAGTTCAACTTTCTTAACTATGTCAAATAATACCAAATGTGCAGCAGAAATGTAAAGGTGTTTTAGATATCATTCAAACTAAGTTTTGAAACTTATAAAATAGATTTGACACTTCAAAAATGTTTGTAATCAGATTTAAACTTGTAGAAGCATAAATTTCAAATACTTAAATTGGTTGAGTTGATTTTAGTGGAAGATATGAATGTTAGCTCAAACTAAATCAACCACTGAACTCAAAATAAGCACAAAACTAAAATTAAAGTAAAAGAAAAGGGAAAAGAGAGCTTAACACAGAGATTTATACTGGTTCACCCAAACCACACGAGTTACGTCCTGTTCCCAGCTACTTGTTGAGCTTTTTCACTAAGAATATGAGTATTCTTTTCTCCCTAGTCTCTCCAAGCTTTTACACGAGCATCTTTCTACAACACTAGTCTTTCCAAGCTAGAAACTGAGTAGTCTTTCTTCTAGACTAGCCTCTCTAAGTTAGAACACAGTAGTTATGGCTAACACAAACCATTAGTTCACTTTTGATATCAAAAGATCAGATATTACAATAAGTAATTTGTAGTAGGTTGCTCTCAAAAATGATCAAGGAGTGGATTTACACAAGTTATAGAGCTATACAAACACCTACAATAAGATTTTGGATAAGATAAGCTCAAGTAGGCAGGTACAGAAAAGTTGAGAAGAGAGGTCTTCAAGGTTTACTTATATTTTTCAATTTTTGACTTGTAAATCTTCTAACCTCTGGAAGTTTGTGTTAAGATCTTTATATAGCCTTCAAGAACTAACCGTTGTAGTTTTAGAGTGGTCTGTTATTTACTGGACAATTACTAGCCGTTGTAATAGCTACTTTTAGATCACTTAGCATTCTAGTACACTTTGTCCATTAGTAACTTGAGAAGGTTCAGCATAACTTTTCTCAACTCCAACTTTGTCAACTAACTTTCTCAAATCTTGACTATTCTTAGTTTGATTTCTCTTGGCTTGTTTGATGTTGTCACAATTTAAAGAGAAATATTGCTCTTGAACATCTTTTAGACTTCTAATCTTCGTGAGATCTTCAAGCTTCCTCATGTCCAGTTTTGACCTTTCTCAAGTTTTGTATGCTGGCTTCTGAGGCCGACTTTCTCAAGTTTTCTTGACTCTCCTCATTAAGTTTTGGTGATCCTTCAACCATCTAGTTATTTTTCTCCTTTAAAATCTTAAGTTCTGCATATTAAAACTTAAAGGAAATCTCACAAGAACACATTAATCCACTTAAGAGTGTTAGAGCATTAGTCTAATATTTCAACATAGTTTGTTAATTATCAAAACAAATGGAAAGAATTAACTTAAGAGGGCTTTAGAGCTTACAAACTCCCTTACACATGTTAGTTTCATTAGCAATTTTTGTCTCCTCTCCACCCTAGTTTGATAAAGCTACTAA
Organism: Castanospermum australe; assembly: GCA_019955255.1. NCBI lineage: Eukaryota > Viridiplantae > Streptophyta > Magnoliopsida > Fabales > Fabaceae > Castanospermum > Castanospermum australe. Next base: position 94,176 of record NSJW01000500.1, read on the forward strand.
CCCCCAAGAGCACCTCAACACATTCAACTCCACTATGCTCCTTTTAGGTGCTACCGATCCCATTATGCACTTAGCTTTTCCTAGAGCCATCAACAAATTAGGATTATGGTGGTTTTCATCTTTACCACCCACTAACTGATCACACCAAAAAACCACAACTAGCCTTATTTATCTTAAACAGGGAAGGATGAGCTTTTAAAATAATTCATGGGCAGGTTTTAACAAGGAGGCCATTCAGATATAGGACTTGAACCTAACAGTCTCCCTACATGCTATCATAGCTGGTCTTGGGGTTGGTCTTTTTGTATACTCACTCGCTAATCGCCCGCTCATTGATTTAAACGATCTCCAACTTCAGTAAATTAGGTACATATATATGAAGGAGGCTACCCAAGCGTGAATAATGACTATCCTTGGCAAAAGAAGAGGATAAACTCTAAGAACTAGGTGAGAACACAAACATTGAAAGAAAATATGGTAATGGAGAAAAATATGGCATAGCCTCCATCCATGAGTTTGTTGATACTTGGGAGAAACTATGAATCTTGAGATATACCTTATTTACATTGGTATTGTCTTGCCATTATTTGATCTCCGAAGACCATTTTGACCTAGTTGTCATAAATAGGGTATTTCATTGCAAAATGAGGTTGTTGAGACGATGGCTAGAAGCACATTGAGGAACAACTGTCCAAGGCATAGATGGATGCATTTGGGTTTGGAAAGGCTTAATGCCCCTTATATGGCTTGTGTAACCTAGATTGTGTTTGAGATGCATACCCTAAAAGGGCTTGGGTAGACGTGTCGAGCATCTAGGTGATTTACTCTCAATGGACCTTTGAGGTGAGCATTCTAAGTAGGTTATTGGTAGAAAGGCAATGGGATTTCCATAGGCGAGAGGCTCAATTAGAGGGTGCTAGCAGTCCTCTATTGAGTTGGTTCCTTGGATTCATAACCAATTGTGGTGCTAGGATATCTTAATCTTTGTTTTGATTCAAATGCAATATTCCCTATAGAGGTAGTCTCACTCTGGAAGGATGTGGTGAACTTAAGTTCCTCTAGCAACCACTAGCAAAGAGTCATCTTAGATGTTTTCTACGAAACCTATAGGTTGCCCAAGGGGAATGTTCTATTGAAATATAAGTTAAAGTTTAAGATGTAGGTACATACTTAAAGAAAAAATAACAATAATATCTTCTTTTCTGTCATTATAGTAGAATTATAAATTTTTTTTGAAAGTAGACACATAGATAATAATTATAGTGATTAAGATAGTAGACATGCAAAATTAGGGTGTCGTCACTTTCAAGTTAAATATATTGAGATCTTTAATATAATTAAGTTTACTTTACTTTATTAGCACAACTATATGGTCCATAAATTTGTCACATGAGCTTAGTTTAATAGTTTGGTAAGAAAAAGAATGTAAGTAGAGATTTTATTTTAATTCCCAATAATAATAAAATATGCATTATTTGATTTCAAAGACTCTTTCTAGTCTTGGATGGACTAGTGTGATTTAGTACATACTATAGGACAACTTCGTAGAAAAAGCATATAGACAAGCCATATACTAAAGGATAACTTGAGTTAAGGAAAAAAATGAGTGGAGGTTGTCTCCTTGTCTTAATTATTGCACATTTTTCTTATGCAAACTCATATGCCAAAGGCTTAGCGATAGGCGTACACCCAACTGTTTACTCTCTTTTTTTTTCTTTCAGTTTGGCAACTAGGTTGAAGGCCCAAAGCAAAACTACAAAAGAAACTACAAGGAGCACTAACAGGGCCAAGAGACCTTTGAACTATCAGTAGCTAAAATTAGCCCTAAAATTGGGCTAGAAAATTGAATTTCATACAGACTAGAAGCGAGAGTCAAGTTAAATTTTTCCAACCAATCGATGCCCTTTTGGCCTCCCTGTATGTGTGTTGAAGATGATCCTCCACTCTTTCCTTTTCATTACAAGATGAAGGTGACCTCAACACAAGAAGGTTGGGTCGAATTATGTTTAAAGAATTTTATATTCTGTAAAACTTTAGAACTTTCTTCTCAAGTAGAACTTGGATGATCAAAACGGTTAGTCAGAGTAGTATAACAAGCTTATATTAGAATAGTGTTCAGAAACAAATAATGACAAGATAAGCACATATGTCATCTATCCTCAATCTTACCAAAGTCAAAAATTCTTACTAAGCTAATCCTTAGAAAGATATTTTTACACACTTTTATTCTTTACCGGCTTTACACTTATAGTTCTATTCAATGTTAATCAAATACTCAATGCTGAATTGTAAAAAGAAGGAAAAGAGAGAAGCAAATACACAAGATTTATACTAGCTCGGTCAAATTCACATGCCTACGTCCAGTCCCCAGCACACCAAATGAGATTTTTATATTAACTAGTAGTCTTTCTTCCACCCTAACCTCTCCAAGCTAGATTACAAGTATTCTTTCCATACCAAGCCTCTTCAAGCTCTTCAACACGCTCTCATTTGAGCTTGTGTTTGGGCTGCTCTTAAATCACTTAAAGAGTGTATGGGCAATGAGATTACAAAGCTAGATGATCTCTACACACAGTTAAAATCTGAATATAACTCATTATAATGTAGAAAATGAAAAGAAATGATTAGAATGGTATAGGAGTAATCAAAACAATTGTATAACAACATAGTTGTTACATTCAAAAATCTATTTTGTCTTCAAACTTGCTTCTTTTATATAGACATTAAAAAACTAGCTATTGGGTGTATTAAATGTCATTGTTCCATTGCAGGTTATTGAATCTGTTAGTCTTGTCCTGTAGCACTGGCATAACAGCTTTTGACAACTTGTGGTTCAAAACTTTGTCTTCTTCTTGCAACACTCATAATAGTGATAAGAATGGTTGATCTACGATTTTTTTATCGAAATTTTGGCATTTTGACTCTTCTCATCATCTTTAATGTTGATTGTGACTTTTAAATTGCCTCCAACTTTGAATGTAATCAATTTGTTTTGAAATTGATCTACTAGTCGGCGGGCATAGTAATGGGATTCATTTTGATTGTTACTCTTTTTGAACTCATTTTCTCTATCATAATGGTTTGCTCCATATCTTTCTAATCATAAAATCTTACAAGCTATATAACACATTCAGAATGATTGTGAGAGCAATAATTATTACAATAGTGTTTATCAACATCAAAACGTAGTTACTATAATGCTTTGGAACTTACACAAGAGACAAGCAAGGAGGAAGGACCTTGCATGACTAGCAATTATGTTGAGAATGCAAAAGATGAGAGACATGGAGTCACTCTCTACCATAATCTATTTGTACCTTACATTCGAAGCAATTTGGAGCCCCACATCAAAAGTTCACATCTTAGCTTCGAACTATGAACAAAACCCAATATCATAGGTATATCTTTTTATCCAATCTCCTAACTCATTTCTAAAAATTCCTAGCAACCTGCCAGTGCTAGATTGGACTTAGCAGCCTCATCTATGTTTAAATTTGATCCATCCCTTATTTGAAAGGACCCGTCTAATTTGTTTGCAAATTTTCAGGGCAACTCTAGTAGAGTTGTTATTATCCCCAATGACTTTATTAATTTGCATAATATAATTTTTGCTAAGGAGGATGGAATTGGTTGGTTGAGAGAAGTCATCCACAAAAAAGAAGTTATTTCCTTAATCCCATAACAACCAACAAGTAGTGACAAAAATTGTAGACCAATTGACTACAAACGAATTCAAATAGGTATTCTTCAAGTGCAGAAGTAGCCAATCATAGAGGTTTAGATTGTAAAATCTAGCTTTTTGATTTGGTTTCACAATCTTTTTCAAACTGAAACTACTTTAGATCAGTCTTAAACAACATGTAAGGGGGTTTCCTCAGCAAAACCACAGCTAGAGTAAGACTTATCATAGCCACTCCAATTGTTCCAAATGGTGTTGGTGGGAAGTCTATTAAGGTCATTCTATGTGGCCTTTTCCATTTCCAAATCTTAAACCAGAGAAGGTTGTTGTCATTATGATTCAACATGGCTAGGACATTCTAAACACTTCTTACGAAGAAGTTTTCATCATCAACACTAGTCTATACTAGCTTTGGGCCATCCTTCTAAGAATAAGGAGTAGGGATGACTATTAGCCTAAGGGTTGTTTGACATTTGAAGAAGTTTGATAATTTTGGGATATGCTACATATTTTAAAAATCTCCTTTTGGGGTAGCTTTATCTGAAGTTGACTTCGAAATAAGAATGAGGGCTTAAATTGTGCTTAAAAACTTTTATGTTCTGAAAAATTTGACACTTCTTCTCAAGTAACACTTGGATATTCAAAATGGTTAGTCATAATAGTTTTATAACACTATTATAACAGTGATAAGATTAAATGTTGAAGCTTAAAAACAAGTAAGTCACAAGAGCTCTATCTTACCAAAGTGGAAAAATTCTTACTAATCTAGGGGTTAGAAAGATATTTTTCCTTACTTATAAACTTTTCCTAACTGATTAATGCCATTCACTTCAAAGCATGTCAATCAACTAGTACATAAAGGTAAAGAGAACGGTAAGAGAGATTCAATACACGAGATTTCTACTAGTTTAGCCAAATCCACGTGCCTGCGTCTAGTCCCTAATACACCAGTTAAGATTTTTATATCACCAAGTAATCTTTCTTTCGTCTTAACCTTTTCAAGCTAAATTACAAGTATTGTTTTCAAACTTAATCTCTTCAGGCTCTTCAGCACTTTCTCACAGACCACTATTAGGTCAAAGATACAAGAAGAGATTGAGTTTATGTTTGGGATACTCTCAAATCACTCAAGTAGTATATAAACAATAAAATTACAAAGCTAAATGATCTCTACAAATAGATAAAATCTTGATGCAACTCAATGTAATGGTAGAGAGAAAACAAAAATGATCATAATAGTGTAGAAGTAATCAGAATGGTTATATCTAAACAATTTTGCATTCGAAAAGTTTATGTCTTCTCATATTAGCTCCATATATATAGACATTCAAAAAACTAGCTGTTGGGTACATTAAATGCTACTATAGCGTCACAGGTTGTTAATCCGTTGTACTTGTCTTGTTGCTCTGACACAACAGCTTTTGGTTCAGAATTTTGCCTTGTTCTAGTGATACTCATAACAGTGATGAGAGTGATTGTTCTGCACCTTTCTGATCCAATTTCTTTAATTTTTCCTCTTCTCATCATTTTTAACATGGATTGTGCACTTGAAAAAATTCTTTCTTGAGTATCCAGCATTTGATTAATCAATTGACTTGTCAACCAGTACATGTACGTGAAGGAGGTGACTTGATTGGTTGTCTTTGTGCTAGTTTCCTTCAACAAAATTGTTTGTCCCCATCTTTGTAACTAATAATACTTTTAGGCTTTGTAACACATCAAAATGATCATGAGAGCAATAGTTCTAAACTCTTTGTCAATCATCAAAACTTAGTTAAATTACATGACTTTGGAGCTTACAATCTCTTACTTTTTGTTTATGACAAACTTTCTTTTCTAATAACTATTCTAACTATTACTTCTTGAGAATGTTATTCTTTTGATGGTTCATTTAGAACTATTCTTATCGTCCATGTACTTAGTGGTTTTATCTAGCTCCCTTTAGAAACTTGTCTCAGTAACTTTTTCTCTTTGAGATTTTTTGAGTACAAAGTTGCTTCCTTTTTATTACATTCTAAAGAAAAGGGTTGAAGCCATACATCAAGGCTTGTTGAATGCCATTAATTTTGCTAAGGATTGATTCTATTTTCTAATGATATGACCAAAAGTATTTCCATTTCACTGCTGGAGTTTGATTTGGGGAGCTTCAAGATCATTAGTGACCAAAGCCTCTCTATTCCAACTATTCATAATGAAAGAATTGCATTGGTTGTGAGTCAGCCAAGCTCCAACAAATCTAAAGGGTTTGTGTGGAGAATAGCCAAAGGGTGGTTGAGAACTTAGGACAATGGGATGGTGGTCAGACTTAACTCTAGGAAGGATAATAACTGTAGTTTTTTGAAAAGAGTTCTCCAAGTAACATTATAAAAGGTCCATTTTTAGCCTTTTGTAGAGCTTGACAAAGCCTTACCATTTATGACCATGTCAACTAAATTTGGACCCAATGGCATCAAGATCAATCAAGGAAAATTAGTTTGTCTAATTCATAAAGGCTTCACATTTACAAATGTCCAATCTAGCACCTCACTTCTTTTTAGTAATCCTAGATATTTTATTGAAGTCTCCAGCAAGAATCTGTAGAGAGCTGATGGTTTTGGCCAATTCTTTGATTCTAGCCAAAGCTATAAGTCTTAAGCTCTCGTTCGGATTAGCATAAACAATAGTAAAAATAGAATTAAAATCCTGGTGGATGATCTCGAAATGGATGAACTGAGTATTTCTTTCTTTATCCTTGATAACAATCTCCTTATTCTTTCACAGTATTTATAAGTCTCCCAAGAATCCATTTGCATCTTTTATGATCTAATGCTTAAAATCAGAGCATTTGATAGTTTTAATAGCCCGAAAACCATTGATTTTGGACTCAAAGAGAGTCATGATATCAAGATTGTGGGAAGTCATCAAGTTTTTTAGGGTTCTAGCAAAACATTTGCCAATTGCCCCTGTACAATTCCAAGAGATGATCTTCATAAGGGCAAAGTCAATGTTTAAAATAACTTAACAGATAAAGGAAAACTTTCTATTAGACAATATATATGTCATCTAGATGCATTGACTATCCAATGGTTCAACACCAAGTTCAAAACTTTCTTCTATTATTATATTCTCCTTTTGCCTAGGTAGAAGAAGAGGAAGGTATAGAGCTTTGGGACTCTTATGAAGCTCTCCTTCTATAAAGAGAGAAGAAGGAAGGTTTGAAGGTTTGAGGTGTTTGGTGGATTACCTCTAACTCATGGTCAGTTGGGGGACTAGGCCCTTGGTCTAGTTGCTATGTGTAAGTGTTTTAGACATCTGAGGATTTAATTGTTTATTCTATAAGAGTGCATGGACTTTTACAGTAGGAGCAAGTTGGATTGACTGAATAAAAAGGTCCTTCACACTAGGCCCATTCTTTTAGTTTAACACTTTCTTTTTTCCTCTAACTTTCTTTTTTGCCTTTCCTTCTCCCGAGCTATAACATAAGCATTTTTGCTTTTCTGGTGGTGGGTCTCACTAGATAACGCCTTATTCTTCTTTTTCTCCTTATCTTGTAGTGTCTCTTTGGCTCCTTTATTTCAACTTTTTGGGATTTGTTGCCCTACATCCTTTACGACCAGTTTGACATAATGTAAATCCACAACTTAAGAAATTGTCTCATTCTTTTCATTCTTGATAGAATCTATACCCTTGTCTCCATCGAATAGACCTTTTTGCCATTGTACCTACCGTCAAAATCACTATGCTCTTTCAAGTAGTTCTCCATTGAATTCTTCGTTCAATCTCCATGATGGGGATTCTTTACAGTTTCATCTACCATAGTTTCTTTGCTTTGTTTCGATTGACAATAATCTTTATTGTGTCCATGTTTTTCACAATTAAAGCATATGAGATGCATCCCTCATCTTCAATTTTGTGTTGCTTTCCATATATCATATACTGGGCAAGGAAAGGTTTGTCCAGATTCATCTTGATAAAGAATCTTGTAAACTTACCTTTGGTAGTGTTTATATCAATATGGAGGACTTGGTGTATTAGACTCCCTGTCATCCTTAGCAATTTTTCATCATAGTATTCAATGCTAGACCTTGCAATTGAACCCAGGCTATGATTTTGTCACTTTCTACATTATAAGGATGGAAATCCTTATGCCATTTTTGAATGTATAACTAATGAACGAAAATAAGCCATAATCCCTGTTCTTGACAAAGCCCAAGGTTAAAGAGTAACCTAGGACTTAGTTTGAGATGGTTGAAGTTGTTGAGCCCGAGATGAATGAACTTAACAGTCCAAGCACTTTAATCTTATGAGAAGGGAGTTACCTGCAAAGAACACTTCGATGCTCAAGTCAAGAGGTGTAATTGCAGGTTATGTGTACGAAGGATGATTTTATGGACGTGGAGGTGCCTCTTTATATAGGCCTTGGGTAGGAGCAAAACTTTGATGTAATCCTCATGATTGGTTGAGGTAATCAGCTATGATTATGTATTAATGAGAATTAAACCTTATTAGGTGGGATCAGTCTTTGATTAGGATCGTGTCCCTCATAATCTGATATTTGGGTTAGTACTGAACATTACCCCCAAGTCAGAATCTATTTTCATAATAGGGGTTCTAAGTTAGTATTATAGATTCCAAGATGCATGGTTTAAGTGCGGTTTGAACTTCCATGGTACTATTGAAGTTGTCGTGTCTGATTATTAATTGAAGCAGTTACTATTCCTTTTATGGACACATGTCAGATTTGGGTGCGCAGTGAATGCATCAATTTAGATAGTGGTTTGCATTTCCATAATGTTTATAGTTTAAAGTTTTCAAGAAACCATCCCTACTTTTACCATTATGCCCTCCAACAGTCTTCGTTTTTCACCATTGTGCCCTAAATTCTAAGGGGTTTAAAAGTGGGGGTTTTGGCTTCATTAGAGTGAAGTTGGCAAAAGCACACGAAGGGGATTGAATTGTATTCCTTTGATTTTATATTTTTTTGCAAACATAATTACCCTTCTCAAATCTTTCTCAAGTATGAATACTTAGAGTTGAGAAAGTTCACAGTAAATATAGGTTAAGGTTGAGAAGGTTCAACTTTCTCAACTATGTCAAATAATACCAAATGTATAGTATAGTTGTAAATGTGTTTCGGATATCTTTCAAACTAAGTGTCGAAACTTGTAAAACAAATTTGGCACTTCAAAAATGCTTATAATCAGATTTAAACTTATAGAAGTATAAGTTTCAAACACTAATGTTAGCAAAAGATATTCTTAAACTAAATCATCCAATGAACTCAAATAAGCATAGAACTAAACTTAAAGTAAGAGATAAGGGAGAAGAGAGCTTAACACAAAGATTTATACTAGTTCACCCTAAACCACATGACTACGTCCAATCCCTAGCTCATCACTGAGATTTTTCACTATAAATCAGAGTATTCTTTTAGCTGCAGCCTCTCTAGGCTCTTATACAAGTATTCTTTCTTCAATACCGGCATCTCCAGGCTAAACAACAATAACATTACAAAAATTCTTGTATAGCACACTAGCTCACACCTATGATCACTACCTGATTAAGGATACAAATAATGTATATGATTTAGTGTTTGGGTAGGCTCTCTAATAACTTAAAATGTGTTTTCCTCTTTTAAGCTCACAAGCTTTTAGCTTCTAAATTACAAAATATAAATTATCTCTCAAAGAGAGCATTAAACAGAGTATGAGCACAAGATTTTAATTTTTAGCGCAATATGATGTTAATCCACGTAAAGTTCTTGTTAATTTTCATAGGTAGGTTGAATTTATGCTTAGGAATGTATTTATAGCAATTAGGAACAAGTCCCAACCAGTCGTTACTAGCCGTTAGAGCACTTTTCAGCATATTTTCATCATTTTTTGGTGTTAAGATGAGAAAGGTGCTAGCGCTTAACTTTTTCAAGTTAGTCTTTCTCAACTTGACCTTTCCCAAGTCAACCATTCTCAACTTGACCATTCTTAACTTAACTTTTCTCAACTTTAGCTTTGCTCAATTGGAGTCTTTCAAGCATGTCCTTTTAAACTTGATTTCTTCAAAGTAAGACTTTGCTTATCTGGTCTCTTTTAGGCTTCTAATCTTATTCAAAAATGGCTTCAATCTTTCTTAACTTGCATTTGACCTTTCTCATCATATTGGCATGTTTAGATCAACTTTCTCATTCATGTTCTGATACTTCTCATATGGTATTGATCGTTCTGAATTAGGGTTTAGCCTTTGCTAGCTCGGTGATTTTCATCTCAATCATTCTCATCAGCTTTGCTTTTCAACTTTGGCACTTTGAACTGTCATTCTCTTCAATCATGCTCATCTCACTTTGCTCATAACTAACTTTGCTTAGCTTCGAACTTTCTCAACTCTTCTTTGCTTAGCATGAAATTTACAGTCTATTCTTTAGTAACTTGAGAAGGTTCTACATATCTCTTCTTAACTTTAACTTTCTCAACTAACTTTCTCAAGTCTTGACTCTTCTCAAATTGATTTCTCTTGGCTTATTTGATGTTATTTTATATCAGTTTGAAGAGAAATCTTGCCATTGAGCATCTTTTTCATATTTCTAATCTTGTCTTTATGTGATCTTCAAGCTTCTTCATGTTTAGTCATGACCTTTTTCAAGTTCTGGATGCTGGCTTCTGAGATCAACTTTCTTATCTAGAATCTTAAGGTCTTCATACTAAAGCTTATAAGAAAATCTCATAAGAACACGTTAATCCACTTAAGAATGTTAAAGTAATAGTTTAATATTTCAATATAGTTTGTTAATCATCAAAATAAATGGAATGAATTAACTTAAGAGGGTTTTAGTGCTTAAAAACTCCCTTACAATTTTTTCCTTTTTAATAATGACAAACTATTTGAAAATTTTGGTAAACTGCATAAGTTGAGAAGGTTTACAATTCTTGCTTTGTAAAATAAAAAGGGTCAGAGCATAATACTTGAGAAGGTTCAATAGCTCCCCCTTAACTTATGACTCATTTAATATTATTAGAAAAGAATAGTAATCTTCCTATGCATCAATCATCTTAATAGTTTATATGATAAGTATCTGAGCAAATATGTATGATTAGATCAGATGATATGCATCAAAGCGATAGGTATAAAAGCTAGAAGTATGTTCTCATTATGCTTTAGTTAGCTTGGCAACAGTATTGATTAGAGCAAATGAGAAATATCATAGCAGAAAGTAATAAGCATTAGAGCATATGAATTACAATTGATACATCATTATCCATAGAAACTTTGAGGAATAAAGTTCATTAGCTCTCCCACAAAATGATCATACAAAAAGTTTAATACTATGATACTTGAGCTAATCAAAATACTCCCCCTATTAATAGTTCTTCAGAACAAAAAAAATTTTCAATCCATTTACTACTTCTTTTTTTATCATCAATCAGACCAAAAAAATAAGGATGAGAGGAGTACTAGCCATCATAGAATAGTTAAGAAGCATGAGGTACACTTGAGGGTGATTCATCCAAGGATGAGAGAGATAGAAAAATAGTAGGAATAAGTTTATAGGCAGGATAAGGGAAATGGGTTTTCTAACATTATCAGGCTGCATCTTATTTTCATACTTCCCTTGCCATCATTCTTCAAATAACAAGAATCTGTCCATTAACTCATGAATGGTAGAATGTTTGTCCTTCAGATATCCATGCATCTCTTTCTTGAGTGCTTTTGGATCTTTATGAAGTTTCTTAACTTGTGAATGAAGTCTTTTCAACTCATCCTTTGTGGAGTGGTAGGTTTTCATGGCTGGTTTTGAGGGAGATAGCTCAAGTTAAGTGGAACAATTATGAGTTTCACTTCTTTCCATCCTTGTAGCCTTGCCCATTTCTTGATTGAGCTTAATCTGCTCTTCTTCAAGTTGATTAATAAAAGAGTCAATAGAGAACTACTTTTCTGGAGATGTGAGAGGCTTATCTTGAAGCCTTCAAGTACCACAATGCGGGTACTGCTCTCAGGTTGATCTTTCTGAGTAGCTTCAGAGGCAGTTACATCAAAGATTAAAGACTCCTAGTAAGCAGTTCATAGTCTTGGGCTTAGCAGAGGTGATTTCAATCCTTCTTGCTCTTGCATTCTTTAATCAGCATCAGAAGCTTCTTTCTCAATTTCTTTCTCAGTTGTCTTCTTAATCTGAGGTTGAGAAAGTTGAAATGCATCACTGGACTCATCTTTTTCAGCATCAGCTTTTTCTTTTTCTTCTTCTCTTCCTTTTTCTTTTTGTTTTTCTCCCTCTTCTTGTTCAGTAGGAGAGATCAGGGGTCTTTCATGAAGTAGCCTTCCTCCCTGAAAGAGTTAGGTTATAATGTTGGCTATAGCACATTTGGATCCACATACATGTAGGATTGAGAAAGATCAACAGCAGGCTTCTTAGCTCTATTTCCAAATTGCTTAGCATCAAATCCAATAAGAATGCCTTCAGCTGACATGTAGACTTTTTTTTTAGGCACTAGTCTGGCTTGTTCAGCTTCAAGAATGCCTTGAGAAGGTTGTTCCATCTTATGAGAAGGTTAATCAGGGACTTCATAAGGTTGCTTAGCAACTTAAGATGGTTGTTTTCTCAAGTATCTTTCTTTTCTTCCTTTTTCTCTTCGTTGTTTCCTCGTTCCTTGCTTCTTTTTTCCTTTTTATCTTTCTCTTCTTACTCTTTCTTCTTTTCCTTCTTCTATCTCTCTTGAGGCTTTAGAGCTTTATCATGTTTCTACTTGGCCCTATCTTCAAGACCTTTCTCAGCTGGTTCATGCTTCTCCAGGTGAATCAGCTTCAAATTCTTCTTAGAGAAGACAAGACCTTCTTTCTCAGATTCTTCATCACTCAGGTCTGAGTTGAAATGCTTGAAAATCTTGGTCAACAACATCCTATAGGACAAGCTTGTTGATCTCTTGAGATTCCTCACAATAGGAATCATGAACTTTAGCACCATGTAGTGAAGATTCAACTTCTTCTTCTTCTTAAGTTGATATACGATCAACATATCAGGTACCAAAATCTTCTCAATGCTCCCAGCCCTTGGTAGGATAATGTGACAGGATAGAGAGTGGAAGAACTTGGCTACAGAGTTCAACTTATCAGCAGTGTAGGGAGGTTCTTTATATCTAAATAGGGTGTTATGCACATCTTCTTCAATGATGCACTTGCTCTACCAAGCATCTTTCTCACATAGACATTCTCCTTTGTCTTTCATGCCTGTGACTTGAGCTAACACTTGAGCGTTCACAGTGATGGGAATGACATTTAGCTTATATGAGGGAGATGGGGGCTCATTCACGATCTGAATAGCAGCATAGAAGCTTCTCACTAACCTTTGATATACAAGATCAATGATCATGAGAAACTTCCTCCATCCAAGTTTTGTGACTTCCTCTCTTACATCCATTCCCTTGGCCATTTCAGTGAGTGAAATGTGTAACACCTACCTATATGGTATAGTGTCTTGTACTAATACTTAACTTATATTGATAAATTAGAGATGAGTAGATTTTTATACTGAATATTTTTCAATTAACTAAAATGATTGATTGTGTAACTAAACAATTACGTGTCTGTTAAAATTTCAGATTATAAGTAATTATGTAAACTACGCAATCACATGAACAATTAAATATTAAACATTGGACGTGACATCACGATTACATAACTAAAATAAGAAGTTATCTGTTACTAATCTAAAACAATGAATTATGTTATTACAATATTTAAATAAAATTTTCTTTTATTTGATTACATGACATAAAAGAATGTTTGTTAATAACTTATAACTAATGATAAAAAATTGAGTTATCACATAACTAATTTAAATCAAATACTTTAAATAGGATACCAAGAGTACATGACCAATCTAAGATACACATAATAATAAATAAAACCATTGATTACGTGATTTGATTTTTAATAGAATTTTCTTGTTAGCTTAAATTATGTGACTTATAATTTGTGTGGATTTATTCTTATCCTTAACTTAAATAATCTCCTAAATTATCTCATAGAAACCTGAAATACTTCTCACTAAATGACAATCATTAAACACACATATTAAAATATTTATGTTTCTCCAACACATATACGATAATTGGTACGCATCTTGTATGTACATAATAATACAACAAATGGGTGACATCTAAACATTATTAAATTAAAATGCTATCTTCCAAAGCAACCTATCCTGCTTCCACCTCATTCATATATAAGAACACACCTTTATCCAAATCCTGTAAATTCTGGAAACACCAAATTTGAAAAGAGTGAGAATTATAAATTCTCAGTAGGGCTTTAAACCGCATAAAAATGATTAAGAAAACTATAGGATTTCTAGCTGTATATATATATCATACAAAAAATTATTTCATGGTTAATATTAATTCTTTCTAGAATATGGATAATTCATAACTACACCTCAAGTATTAGACTTCCTAATAGCCATTTAACCAATTCTAGGCTTTCTATCTTATTTTAGCAAGCACTAGACTCCTTATTAATTACATGTTCACGTGTCTTGACATCATAGGGCATTAACCCTCTTTAAAACAACTTTACTTACATGGTTTCATATCTTGGGGCATAGCCTCCTTTAACTTTCATCATCAATGGTCATTATCATGAGTGAGAGCTCTCCCTTGACAAAGGGCGTCCCATAAACATAAGTGGCTAAACCACAACCTTTTGGTGGATTTAACTCAATATATCCACACTCTTTTGGTGGACCATATCCACAAAATGGACCTTAGACACATGTAAGATTTTCATGGTTCACGTGCCTTTGGATCATCTCCATGGTGTTTTTTTTCTTATTACTTTTCTAATCTTTCCAAATCACCTCCTTTTCATTTTTCTTCTCTTGAGGATCATTTTCATGCTTAGAATATTTCTTCCTCTTTACTTATAGTGAGCATGCAATTGATGTAAGTGTGATTTCAAGGCAACTACCTATTCTTAGGCCATTCATAAAGCACAAAGCTTTACTATCATAATTTCATTCAATGGTCATACATCATTGACTTACTTTCATTGGCCACATGCCATCAAGCTCAAGGCTTTAGTATCATAATAACATTCAATGGTCATACGTCACTAAAATCAACGCTTAATTATCATTTCTCACCTTGAAATCACAACTTGAGTCATACTTAGACAAGAGAGGGTTTCTAAGTCATAACCCCATAATTTAACCCTTCAATGATCATTCTCACTTTCTTAAGGTTAAACCTTCATAACTCTTTTCTACCCTTAAGTTGAATGCCATCTTCTATCTTAATGTCCATAATTTTACAATAGGAGATAACTTAGTACTTCTAAGTCAAAGCTTGAAATCACCTTTCTTACTCTTGCCACTTTAAACCACTTGCATGAAACTAGTATCTAAACCATAATATGGTCAATATCACCTTCCTTGGGCATCCTAATTTTTCTTTCAATTCTCTCTTTAAATCACTCTAAACTTTTTTAAAACATTCTAATATCAACGCTACACCCTTAAATCATATCCTTTCCTTCATAATCTTAAAATGGTCATACCTTACTTATTGGGTGCATCATACTTTTTCCTTAAGTTTTCTACTTAGAATGCATCTGACCCACATAGATCATGACCACATCAACCATTTCTCTTTGCTAAGTTCATACAACCAAATTCCAATCCATTAAGAATCATGAACTTCTCTATTATAACCCAACATAGCCATGGAGCATCTAGAATTATACAAAACCATTTTAAACTACTTATAATTTTTCATAACTTAGCTTCTAAACATATAGTTTATACTCATGACTAATTTAATCACATCCAATTTCTATTAAAGCCATATATGTGGCCGTGGACTACCTAGAGATATATCCCAACTTTTCTAAGCTTTACAAATATAATTAAACATAAAGACATGACTAATCACTACTAGTTTACATTTTATATTTAATCTTAACAAGATTTAGGTCAATATAAATAAAACACTCATGATAACTTTAAATGAGCATCCAAGAATTGTCTGAGTAAAGAACATAGCATCAAGCCTTTTAAATCAATAACCAAGTCTCACAAGAAACACATAATTTTATAAAAACACACGTAAATACTCTTAAGGCCTACTATGGCTGTGGGTATCAAATGGTACCTTTATCACTTTTTGAGGTAGTTAATTTTAGATAAACACATAAACACTTCTAACTTCCCTTAAATCTACATCCATGCAACTAACTTTGTCAAGATCAACTAAGATTTAGAAACAACATATACAAACCCTAGGTAGACATAGAAAGGGAAATCATGTAGATTGCTCATAGTCAAGCCATAAATCTATATCCTTTAGTCATGAATCATCCATATCTAAGATCAATACTCAAGAACCCCAAATCTCCATGGATTCGAGAGAGTCAAAAACCTTAGAAACCCATCACAAAACTATAGATTTAAAGGTGGAAAAGCCTGGGTTTAAATCCCTAGCTCTTGAAGACAAGCTTTTGTCCTTTGTTTCTAGCTTTTTCTCCTTTTTCTTCTTTCTTTTTCTTCCTTCTCCTTCCTGCTCCATGCTTGGCCGTGCACCACCTTCCTTCTCTCTCTCTTTTATTTTCTTTTTTTCTTTCTCCTCTTGTTTTTCTCTTCTTGGCTGTGGGTTTAGGATCATTTTGGGAATATGGATTTTGTTTATTACTTAAACAATTTTGTTCTCATTTGGCAAGCCAATAAGAAGCCTCCATTTGCCTTGTACTTATCCACTTCATGATGGCTTCATGATGACTATTAGTTAGGATATAACCAACTTGGTTGGATTGGAACCAATTTAGTTAGCTTTGAACTAGATAGGAGTAACCAGGTTGGTTTAGTTTAGTTTCTCTAACCAAGTAATCATTACTTTTCTAGCCAATAGTTTTCTTCCAAGTGTCAACACATTATTGGACAAGCTTTCAACCAATCACATGCTTCCACTTGTCACCATCCTATTACCCAATCCTTGGCCAATCACATGCTTTCAAGTGTCAAGATCCCGATTGTCCAAGATTCTAGCCAATCACACATTGCCAAGTGTCACAATTCTATTGGCCAAGATTCTAGCCAATTACATGGTGCCAAATGTTACAAGCTCATTGGCCAATTTTTAGCCAATTACATGGTGCCACTTGTCACCATTTCATTGGCCAAATTTCTAGCCAATCCTAGGCCTTCACGTGGCACTCTCTTATTGGCCAAATTTTCATCTAATGACGTGCATCCACATGTCATGTTCTAATTGGCTAATTTTATAAATGTTACTTTCCTATTAATTTTGTTATGCTATTCTTATCTAATTAAATTATGAACTAGAAATGCATTAGTGGACTGATAATTGAATTTATCACACTTAATTGTTGCATTTGATTAATGATTATTAGGGCTACTTAGTGTGTAATTAATGGTTTTTTATCTAAATTAGACTTTGGGGTTTTAATTGGATTTAATTCATTTTCGTGCTAATTTTTCAGATTTACATTGTTCCAGTATTTTGATCATAACTTTTGTTCTAGGTATCCGATTAAATTCATTCTTGTTTCATTTTTGCAGATAACTCAAAGAGCTACAAATTGTATTGAGGCTTGAAGGCTAAATTCGAACAAGAAGGTAGTCAAAATTAGAGCTAAAGTTAGTCACAGAATTCTGGAGCTATGTTTAGTTAATTGGGCTTAACTTTGTAATTAGGAGTCCAAATTACATGGGACCAAAGCCATTAATTATGTTTTAATTTGGGCCAGTTTTGGAGCCCCTGACCCGGTTTAGTTTTAGGTTTAAATAGTAGATTAGGGCAACGCAAACAGCAGCTTTACATTGTTGGAAATTTTCGGATCTAACACCTCTCTTCTTTTCTCTCTTCTGTTCATCATCTTGTTCTTCTTTTTCTTTCTTTTTCATTTTCTGTTTGTGAACAGTCATAGTAGGCTAACTTTTCGTTCAATCAACCCATGAATTGAGGATTCTGTTGTTGAATCCAGAGGACCCGTGCTCTCCATGAACTGGATTCCATTTCTCTTCCTCTCTTACTCGAATTGAGCAACACGATTGTGTAATTTGAATATGAGCGGATGAGGTTTGTCTATGATTTTCTGTATCTTGATCATCCAGGGGAAGGGATTAAATGTTAGATTTAATATTTAGGTTGATTAACCCAAGGGATTTAAAATCAAAACAGGTTGGAGTGAACACTGTGCGATGGCATGAGTGAATGCGCCAAGGGTTTTGATTAAATGCTAGGTGATTGTCTAGTAAAGAGGGTTCCTATATGAATGCAGGGATTCCGATTTGTTTAGGGTCAACCACGAAATTCAGTAATTCTTTGTCCAGTGACGGATGTTCTTGAAAACCTCAATTCTGGGTTGGTTGATTGCTTTTAAATTATTAATTTCGTTTTATCTCTTGCTCTAATTTCGTTTTATATCTTACTTTAATTTCAATTGAATTAAAACCCCCCCTGTTTATTATTCTGTTTTCAATTGAGTGATTTAGTCCTATGCAAAAATCCTTGGGAGACGATTTAGGTTGTCCTACATTACAAATTTCTTTATAAGCCTAGTTAATTTGAGTGAGTTAGACAGTTTACGTAAAATTTTGGCACCGTTGCTGGGTAATTTTTGCATTGTTCTTTTGATCTCGATTATTGCATATTAACATTAGAGTAGAGTAGAGTAGCTGTGTTTCATTTTATTCCTTGTTCCACACTTGAGTAGAGTAGAGTAGCTTAGTAGTGTTGAAAGTGTCACATAATTGGACTAACCTGTGGAGTTAGGTACTGAGGCTTGGTATCCAAAGTTTATCCACCATCCTGAGCAAAACTAAATCCTTAGGGGTTAATCTGTAGTCAAAATCTTAAAATTCCTTCATCTGGTATGAGTTTTCTTATTAGGGATATTTAGGTCATTTTACTATCAACTATCTCCGATTGCCTTGAAAATTTGTCAGTAGCTAGAAAAAATTCCATCGTTTAGACCACTTTTTCAATTTTTTTTTGATTTTTCTGATTTTTAAAAATTGCCAAAAAATTACACAAAATCAAAAATACATTTTAGAATTTTACTGTGGTGGTCCCATAATTTTTAAAATTCATTTTGATAGTGTTTCTAATTTTATTTTGCCTAATTTCTTAGTGTAGTTTACAT
This sequence comes from Castanospermum australe, assembly GCA_019955255.1. Taxonomy (NCBI): domain Eukaryota; kingdom Viridiplantae; phylum Streptophyta; class Magnoliopsida; order Fabales; family Fabaceae; genus Castanospermum; species Castanospermum australe. Next base: position 112,975 of record NSJW01000500.1, read on the forward strand.
ATTTTGTATGCTGTTAGTGTTTTTGCCTGTTATAACCTTATGCTCTATGACTAGGAGTAGTACCAATGCACATGACCTGATTGCTTTTGATCCTGAAATAGAGAGAACATTGCATGTTGCTAGAAGGGCTTCTAGGCTAAGTCATAGGATTGTTACTGAACTTGATCATGAGTCTGAGCATATTCAGCATATTCAGCATATTCAGCATTCTGATTCTGTTCCATCTGTTAGTTTTCCTAGTTCTTCTAATAGTGTAGATTTTACTTATTCTAGTAATAGTTTCATTAATTCTGAGAGCATGGATAATAGAACTTTAAAGGAATTGGCTGCACCTGACGTTAACTATCAACCTTTGTGCATCCAATATCCTGATCTTAATGCTGACTTTGAGCTTAAATCTGGTCTTATCCATTTTACTTTCCAAGTTTTCATGGTCTTGCAGGTGAGGATCCACATAAGCATTTGAAGGAGTTCCATGTGGTTTGCAGCACAATGAAACCACAAGGAATTGATGAGGAGCAGATTAAATTGAGAGCTTTTCCTTTCTCTCTAGATGGAGGAGCTAAGGACTGGCTGTACTACCTTCAACCCTCATCCATTGGAAGCTGGAATGACATGAAGAGATTATTTCTAGAGAAGTTTTTTTCAGCCTCAAGAGCCACTGCAATCAGAAAGGAGATATGTGGCATCAAGGCAAGCAAATGGAGAGAATTTGCATGAATACTAGGAAAGGTTCAAGAGGCTATGTGCAAGCTGTCCACACCACCAGATATCTGATCAGTTGCTGATAGTATTCTTCTATGAAGGCTTGTTACCCATGGACAGAAATATGGTGGATGCAGCCAGTGGTGGAGCTTTAGTTGATAAGACATCTGCTGCGGCCAGAGAATTGATAGCAAACATGGCAGCTAATTCCTAACAATTCGGCACTAGAGCAACCAGCAGTTGGTGTTCTCAATTCCAAGCACCCCAGTCTAATATCACAGTGCCCAGAAACCAGCAGTAGTGTCCAGTGCAGACCACAGAGACTGAAAATAGACTAGACGAATTGACCTCATTAGTAAGGCAATTGGCAGTGACATAAACAGTGTAGTCTCCCACTCCACAGATAAGCAGACCATGTGGTATCTGTTCTGATCCACTCCACCCCACTGATGCTTGCCCAACTCTGCAAAAGGGCACCTCTCCTAGACCAATCAGTAGCTGCAGCAGGAGTCTTTTCCTGGAAAGCCACAGTATCAGCAGCAACATAATCCATTTTCAAACACTTATAATTCTGGCTGGAGAGATCATCCAAACTTAATAGAATTTCCACAGCATAAATAGAATTTCCAACAGTCTGCACCTCCACAGCCAGTGCAACAGCAGCCACCAGTGCAACAGCAGACTAGTAGTAGTCCTTCATTGGAAGATTTGGTGAAGCAGTTTGCAACGAACAGTTTGCAATTCCAGCAGAGAACTGAATCTTTCATTCAGAATTTGCAAACTCAGATTGGGCAGTTAGCAACATCAACTGAACCTAGCTCCAACCCTAGGGATCTAACAACTCTCTTCCTTCACAGACAATTCCCAATCCGAAGGGGAATGTCTGTGCTATATCCCTAAGGTCTGGCAAGCAACTATAAGAGCCCAAGCAAGCTGCAGTTGAGGCTGAACCGACCCAAGAAAAGGAGAAGACTGATGCTAAGAAAAGTGAAACATTAAAGCAAGGCAATGATGAGTCTGAAAGTCCCATCCCTCTACCTTTCCCTCAGAGAGCCCTTCAATCCAAAAAGTTCGCAGAGAAAGCACAAGAAAAGGAGATCCTAAGAGACATTTAGAAAAGTTAAAGTCAACATCCCTCTCTTAGATGCAATCAAGCAGATTCCCAAATATGACAAATTTCTGAAGGAGTTATGTACCAAACAAGAGGCGACTGAAGGGGAATGAGCGAGTGAGCTTGAGCCTAGAATGTGTCAGCACTCATCCAGCCCATGCCTAAGAAGTGCAAAGATCCAGGGACATTTACTATTCCTTGCATAATTGGAAATTGTAAATTTAATGATTGCATGTTAGACTTAGGTGCTTCCATAAATGTCATGCCTGAATCTGTTTATAATTCTCTTGGTCTTGGTCCTTTGCATGCTACTGGTGTTGTTATCTAGTTAGCTAATAAAGTAATGCTCACCCTGCTGGTCTGATTGAGGATGTTTTAGTTAGAGTAAATGAATTAATATTTCCCTGCTGATTTTTACATTTTAGAGATGGAGGGTAAGTCTCTTAGCAGTGGACTCCCGATTATTCTTGGGAGGCCTTTCTTGAAAACAGCTAAGACTAAGATAGATGTGCATTCTGGTACTCTTTCCATGGAATTTGGTGATAGTGTTGTGCATTTTAATATCTTTGATGCTATGAAACATCCTAGGGAAGAGCATTCAGTTTTGTGCATTGATGTGATTGATGATGTGGCTGATGATGTTTATGCTGAATTGTGTGTTGATTGTCCAGATTTTGCATCTGTTAATGACGTTGTTGTTTGTGGTTGTACTAATAATGAATGATGCCCTATTTGCACTGATTTTTCATGCTTTTCGAGTTTTTGTGATGCACTAGATAGTGATGTTGATTCTGATTTAAGTGGTGATTCTGACTTTCCTGGTGATGTTAATTCTAATGTGAACATTGTGCAGTCCGACCAAAGTTATGCTTCCTTGAATTTATTTTCAGGCAATACAGGTTCAACTGATGTACATGCTGCAGAATTGGTGCAACCCACCAAGCTTCTTCCCTCTACTGAGCAGCTGCCTAAGTTGGAGCGAAAATCTCTGCCTGATCTCTTAAAATATTCCTTCCTGGAGGAGAATGAGCAGCTACCAGTCATTGTGGCAAGAAACCTTCTACCTGATCAAGAGGAGCAGCTGTTGAGATTATTGAAGGAAAATAAGAAGGCGATTGGGTGGACTTTAGCTGACATTGTTGGCATTAGCCCTTCCATGTGCATGCATCGAATTTCATTGAAAGAGGGTTCTAAGCCAGTGAGGCAACCTTAGAGTTACTTGAATCCCCTTATTCTGGATGTGGTGAAGAAGGAAGTGACTAAGCTCCTGCAAGCTGGCATTATCTATCCCATCTCTGACAGCCAGTGGGTCAGCCCAGTTCAGGTAGTTCCCAAAAAGTCTGGAGTGACTGTAGTGGCCAACCAGAAAAATGAGTTAATTCCCACAAGAGTTCAAAACAGTTGGAGAGTCTGCATGGACTACCGGAAGCTCAACCAGGCCACCCGCAAGGATCACTATCCTTTACCCTTTATTGATCAAATGTTGGAGCGGTTGGCTGGCAAGTCTCACTATTATTTCTTGGATGGCTACTTAGGCTACTTCCAAATCCATATTGCACCTGAAGATCAAGAGAAGACTACCTTCACATGCCCCTTTGGAACATTTGCATACAGAATGATGCCCTTTGGACTCTGCAATGCGCCTGAAACCTTTCAGCGGTGCATGGTAAGCATCTTTTCTGAATTTTTAAAGGATTGCATTGAAGTATTTATGGATGATTTTACTGTGTATGGGTCTTCTTTTGATGCATGCTTGGGTAGTTAGGCTAGAGTCTTGAATAAATGCATTGAGACCAATCTTGTGTTGAACTTTGAGAAATGTCATTTCATGGTTGAGTCAGGGATAGTTTTTAGGACACATAGTGTCTAGAAAGGGTATTGAGGTAGATCCTGCTAAGATAGATGTTATTACTGCTTTACCTTACCCCGCGTTTGTGTGTGAAGTGAGTTCTTTTCTTGGTCATGCTGGATTCTACCGGCGCTTCATCCAAAACTTCAGCAAGATTGCTCGGTCCCTGTCCAACCTTCTGCAGCACGACACAGATTTTGTGTTTGATGATGAGTGTAAGTCGGCCTTTAATCAATTGAAGCGCTGCCTGACCACAACTCCGGTGATCCAGTCGCCAGATTGGTCTCTTCCATTTGAGCTGATGTACGATGCCTCCAACAATGCTGTTGGTGCAATTCTTGCTCAGCGGGTCAATAAGGCCCCTCATGTCATTGCCTATGCCTCCAAGACTTTGGATTCTACCCAGTCTAATTACACAACCACTGAGAAAGAACTTTTGGCTGTAGTTTTGGCACTTGATAAGTTTAGGTCATATCTGCTAGATACTAGGGTGATTGTCTTTTCTGACCATGCAGCCTTGAAGTTTCTTTTGAAAAAGGCAGATGCTAAGTCTCGACTCATTTGGTGGATGTTGTTGCTCTAAGAATTCGACATTGAGATTAAGGATAGAAGTAGAGCAGAGAACTAGGTAGCTGATCACTTGAGTTGGATCACACACTATCCTTTTGACCTCTCTCCCATTCGGGATGATTTTCCTGATGAGTAGCTTTTACAGCTGCAAGGTAAGCTTCCATGGTATGCTGACTTGGTAAATTATTTGGTTGCTGGTGTTTTACCTGCTGATTCCACTAGGGCCCAGACTCTGAAATTGAAAAGTGAATCTAAATACTATGTTTGGGATGACCCTTATTTATGGAGATTCTGTAACAACCAAGTAATTAGGAGATGTGTGCCTGATAATGAGTTTCATTCCATTTTACATTTTTTGCCATGCTTCTGCCTGTGGTGGTCACTTTGGACCCTAAATAACTACTAGGAAAGTGGTAGATTTTGGTTTATTTTGGCCTTCCTTGTTTCATGATTCATATCTGTTTTGTAAGTCATGTGAAAACTGTTAGAGGGTAGGAAGTATTTCCCGTAAGCATGAGATGCCCTAGCAACCTATACTGTTTTGTGAAGTTTTTGATATTTGGGGTATTGATTTTATGGGCCCATTTCCTGTTTTCCATGGTTTTACTTACATATTGTTGGCTGTTGATTATGTCTCAAAATGGGTTGAGGCGAAAGCCAACCGGACTGATGATTCTGCTGTGGTTGTAGATTTTGTCAGATCTCACATTTTTTGCAGGTTTGGTATTCCTAGAGCTATTATCAGTGACCAGGGCTCTTATTTTTGTAACCGAAGCATGGGTGCTTTATTACGGAGGTATAAAGTGATTCACAAGGTTGCCACAGCATACCACCCACAGACCAATGGCCAAGCTGAAATCTCAAACAGAGAGATTAAGCAAATCCTTCAGAAGACTGTTAACTCTAACCGGAAAGATTGGAGCAAGAGGTTAGATGACGCTTTGTGGGCATATCGGACTGCCTACAAGACTCCGATTGGGATGTCTTCCTATCGGCTTGTCTTTGGTAAGGCATGTCATCTTTCGGTAGAGTTGGAGCATCAGGCATATTGGGCCATTAAGCAGTGCAACATGGATTTGGCCCAGTCGGGGGTGGAGAGGAAGCTGCAATTGCAAGAGCTGGAAGAGCTTAGATTGGATGCCTATGAGAGTTCACGTTTATACAAGGAAAAGACAAAGGCATTCCATGATAAGCAAATTCTGAGAAAAGTGGAACTGTGTGATGAGCGGACCAAGAGGACTTTCACAGTGAATGGACATCGTCTAAAGCATTTTTATGAGGGACCCCAGCAGCAGCCTGTGGAGGCAGAGATTAGGCTCACTGATGCCACGTACCCTCCCTAAGGAGGATAGGGAGTCTTCTTCCTCTTTTCTCTATTTTTCTTTTCTTTTCTTTGCACTTTTAATTTCAACTTTGATTTGTTAATAACAGAATTTTGTGAATAATACAGTCTGAACCCTCCTTGTGATAATTGTTGAGATGTACACAGTGTTGAACTTGGATATTTTGTTTTTGATGGATCATTCTGGTGGACTGAATTTCTCAACTCTTAGATTATCTGACTTGGTAGTTGATTTTGTGATGCTAATAATTGCGTGCTGGTATTAACCCTTGTCAGATTTTGGGTCTGTGTGAATGAAATTTATTTTCTGCCATTCTTTATTTCTTGTGTGCTTCTACTCATGATTTTGTTCTCTAGAACTTGCCCTTCTTCTTTTTGAAACTGCATTTTTCACTGGCATACATAAATATGATAGAGGCCTGGTTAAAGCTTAGTGAGCATGTAACATAGAGCAAAGTTTCATAGAATTGTACATATTAATTGTTATGCATATTTGAGATTATTGACTAACCATGGAACTGTGTTTTCTGTATTTATTACAACTGGAAGTGCAATAGGACAAATACTTTTATTTTTATATACATGAGTACCTACTGAGAATTTATTTATCACCCCTATATACTGTCGTATTTCTAGAGTCTCCTGTAGTTGACTGAAGATGAAAATTTATATCTCTTTGTACATTGATGCTAGCTGGATGTCTCCTTATTAGAGGACCAGCTTATTTTAGTTATTCCAAGTGTTAATTATTAGTAGCTTAAGAAGAATCAGCTTGAAATGTAGTATATACATGTAGGATACTGACACTGATTTTCTTTTCTTGCATGGCCAAGTGAGGCCAGTAGTTTTCTTTTGATGTACATATGTATATAGGTTGGAGTATGGCAAAAGTACCAGGTTAGAAGTCTTTGAAACGTATAGTAATGTATGATATTGTATAGTTCTTTGTTTATGATGTAGATGGTTGATATGAAATGTGATAGCGTGTAAAAAATTTTAGAAATTTATTTGACGGAGAAATGTCACTTAAGAGCTTAAATCTGATAAATTTTCTTTATAAAAGATAACATGCAGTTAAATATATTTATATGTTAGGGTGATATTTTTATTTTGTGAATAATATTTTGTGGCTCAAATTAAATTTTAGATTTTTCAATAAATGACTGATAGTTTATTTTCTTAAGAAAAGTTTAATGTGGGCACGTATAAGTCAAAATAATTATTTAAATAATTTAATAAAATCTATTAACATAACAATCATGTAATCTGACCTTAAAAATAAATTTAAACTAAATTTATCCATTAATTTAACTTAATTAAATTTAATAATTAATTTTTACACGTAACACAATGCCTATACTAGGTAGGGTGTTACAATATTGCTAATAAACTCAAATATTTCCTGTTATTTGATTTCGTGACTATAAAATGAGTAAATATCATTAAATTTTTGCTTTAATTCTAACAAACTATTGATCTAGTTTAACCATACACATAAACATTTAAAATTCTATCATGCATTAAACTAAACATAAACTACTAAACCATCATTTCTAAATATTCACACATACAAGTATACATATGTATGTCTAGTTACTATATTTTTTCTACATCTAAAACACCTGTCATAGTTAGATTACCACCTGCATACAAAACTATATACTGGCATACACAAAAAAAATAATTGGCCTTACTAGGCCATGCAGGGGAAATCCTATGTCAGTCTACCTACAACATACTAAATAAACCATCTACAAGTAATGATATGGACAACCAGAACGAAGGCATCCAGCTCTAGGGAGTACACCATCTCCACATCTATAACAAAAAGAACAAAAATTCTCTTCTTCAGTCGTCAGTTGGAGGCTTTGAAAACACCACATACCATCAGGGTGAAAAATATAATTTCTTAGTAGACACTCAAACATATTAAAATAGTAATTAAAATCATGGCATTTCTAGTTGTATAACATACAGAAAAATAGTTTCATGATTAATAAAGAATCAGAATATGGATAATCTAATACAATTAACCTAACAATAAATTTTCTAGTAATTGCATTCTTAATCTTTCTTAGACAACACAAGGCCGTGAATCTTTCTTAGGGTTAGAAGGAACCTCTTTTTAACATTTTCATTTGAAATGCATTAGGGAGAACTAGATCACCAAAAAAATCATGAAATCTTGATTTAGTTACTCAATTCCCCTTTAACCCTAATGTGGTCGTGGGCTTGGTAGTTGTGCACCATAGGCTTCTAATTAAATTTCTCTAAAGGAAATATATTAAAATCTCCTTAAAACCTATAAATTTCCCTAATCACTAATTTACTCAAATATCTTCCCTTAATACACCCTAGGGCCATGGCTCACCTAGGACATAATGAAGCCAGTTTGTAACTATTTAACTATAATTAAACCTAGAACATCATCGAGACATCATAAGAACCTCCCTTTCATTTCTTCTTAACAAGAATCAAATTAAAGTAAATAAATCACAAAATTTTACTCTTGAATCCTAGTGTAGCCTTGACCCATAGGGATGTCCACCATGTGAATTTAATCAGTTTTCACATACTTCATCAATAAAACAAGCTAAATCATCTCATGGAACTCGTATCCAAGCAAACTTATAAAGATCAAATCCAAAGAGAGAATAGTTTATACAAACCCTAAAGAAAACTCATAACCCACTTAAAAGTAGGCTCACAAACGTCATAAAACTAGTTTATCTTGTGATAAATCACATATTCAAGCTTAGAATCCAAGAAAGATGGAGTTCCGTAGATTCAAGAATAGCAACCCACCATGAAACCCGTAAATTTTCAAAGAGAAATGGTTGAGTTTGAGTCCCTACCTCTTGAAGATCAAGATTTCCTAGTTGTTTTAGGCTTGTTTTTCCTTTTCTTCTCTTTTTCCTCTTCTCTTCTCCTTCCTTCTTCTCTTGGCCATGATTGTGGCTTCCCCTCCCTCTTTTCTTTCTTTTTTCTTCTCTTTTTCCCTTATGGCCGTGCACTCTAGGAGAAATTAGGGATTATTGGTTTTGTTTATTTTAGCTTAAGTTTTTCTAGAATTTTGGCTTTCTTAGGCAAGCCAATCAAAGCTTAGCCTTTTGTTCATGTTTGTCAAATTCATGATGCCTTCTAGTTACATTTGAACTAATTTGGTTGGATTTGAACCAAATGGAAGTAACTATATTGATTTTGGTTTCGTTTATCTAACTAATCATGATTACTTATTCTTGTCCAATGGCTAGCTTCTAAGTGTCACAATTCTATTAGTTAATTCTTAACCAATAGCTAGACTCTAAGTGTTTCAATCCTATTGGCTAATTCTTAGCCAATCACATGGTTACACATGTTACACTTTTATTGGCCAATTTTCTAACCAATCATAGGCTTCCACATGTCACCATTTTATTGGCCCATTCTCGCCCAATGACATGCTTGCACATGTCACAACCTAATTGGTCCATTCTAAGCCAATAGAATGCTTACAAATGTCACTATCTCATTGGCTCATTCTGTAAGTGTCAATATCTCATTGGCTTATTCTGTAAGTGTCACTTTTCTATTAGTTATGTAATATTATTCTCATCAAATTCAATTATATAGTGACTAGAAATAAATTAGTGAACTAAATGATCAATTTAGTTAATTGTTGATTTCTAATTTTTTTATGGACAAAAATGCCCCTGTACACAATCCAAAATTACCAATTGTCATTGTTTAATTTTTTCTATTTCGTTAAAAATTTTAGCAAGTGCTTAGTTTTTTAGGTAGTTTTCAGTGCTCTCTTTAATTTGAATAGCACAACAAAAATAATAAAAATCAAACAGAGCAAGAAATAGCAATAAACAATAAAATGACTATTAGGGCTATTTAAGGCTTTATAAAATTTATGTTAAGTTAAGTGAGGATGTTACATAAGCTTTCTCTTTGGGTTCCACAAGAGCAGATTCAGTTGGAACAAGTTCAGTTTGAGGACTTTCAGCTACATGGGCCTCCTTAGGTTCAGATTATGTCATGGCTGACATCAGAACTCGTTTCATTTTAGATGAAGTGTCTTCCTCAAAAGACTTCATTTTTTGAGCTAATTTCTTGATTTTCATGGTCAAAAAAGTGTATAGATAAGGTTTGAGTAGTATAAGAGTGAGAGAGTAAGATGAAGTTGAGAGAGAATAGAGGGATGTCGAGAATGAAGGTTTCAAATTTTGATCTAAGGTAAAATCTATAGTGGGTAAATAAAATATTGATTTATAGGAACTAAAATGTTATTTTTAGAGAGAGACTAAGTCAGTAACTAACTATTATCAGTATTTGGAGATACGTGACTTGAGAAGGTTTGGTTAAGAGGGATTATATGCAACTTTCTCACTAACTTTCTCATTTCTTGGGTACTAACTTTCTCAAGTGGCCATGCTTCTCTAATGATCTCAGATTACTTTCTTACATCCAAATAACTTACCATATTATGCCAAATCCAATATTTGTCACAAATATAAGGCAATCAATATCACAAACAATCAATTCATCTGAATCAATTACTTGGAAAAAGGTATGTCCAAATTATCTCTTATGAAATAGAATCTTTCTTCACTAAGGGATTTTGTAAAAATATCTACCCATTAGTGGTTAGTATCAACAAATGTAAGTTCAAAATCTCTTTTTTGGACATGATCTCGAATAAAATGATGTTTGATATCTATGTGTTTTGATCTTGAATGCTGTATAGGATTCTTAGAAAGATTTATGGCACTTGTATTATCACAAAATATAGGAATGTAGTTGTACCTCAATGACTAATCCTCAAGTTAGTGTTTAATCCATAGGAGTTGTGAGTAGCAGCTGGTAGTAGATACGTATTCAGCTTCAGCAATTGAAAGAGCAATGAAATTTTTTTTTTTTTGCATGAGACACCAAGGCTTTGCTGAGAAAGTGACATCCACCACTTGTGCTCTTTCTTTCTACTCTATCTACAGGAAAGTTAGCATCACAATATCCTATTAGATCAAAACTAGAACATTTCTTATACCATAAACTAAGGTTAGATGTTCAAAGTAAATATCTAAAGGTTCTCTTCGTAGCCTTAAGATGATGTTCCTTAGGATTTGCTTGAAAACATGCACATAAACATACACTAAAAATAATGTCAGGTTTGCTAGCAGTTAAGTAGAGAAGTGATCTAATTATGCCAAAATAATGTTTCTCACTAACAAATTTACCTTTCTTATCTTTATTAATGACCATCGATGGATGCATTGGTATTCCCATTGGCTTTGCATTTTCCATATTAATATTAAACTTTCTTTAGAAATCTTTAGCGTTTTTTTCTTAAAAAATGAAGATTCTAGACTTATCTTGTTTGATTTGCAAGCCAAGGAAGAACTTCAATTCTTCCATCATGCTCATTTCAAACTCATTTTTCATCAAATTGAAAAATGCTCTGCATAATTTTTTGTTAGTATATTCAAAAACTATATCATTAACATATATTTGAACTATTAAAAGATCATTCTTAAGGATTTTTCTAAATAAGATAGTGTCCACATTTCCTATAGAAAATCAATTTTCCATGAGAAAGTTTACTTAACTTATCATACAAAGCTGTTAGGGCTTGTTTAAGATCATAGAGAGCCTTAGACAGCTTAAAAACATGGTTGGGAAACTTTTAATTTTGAAGATCAGGTGGTTGATGCATATAAATTGCCTCATGTATAAAACCAGTTAAGCAAGCACTTTTAATCTCCATTTGAAATAGTTTAAAGCCTTTAAAAGATACAAATGCAAGAAGAATTCTAATAGCTTCTAGTGTAGCTACAAGGGCAAAGATTTCATCAAAATCAATACCTTCTTTATGATGATATACCCTTGAGCCACTAATCTTACTTTATTTTTTATCACATTGTTACTTTCATCCAACTTATTTCTAAAAACTCATCTTGTACCAATCAATGAGTGATCCTTAGGTGCAGGGACTAGGGTCCAGACTTTGTTTCTTTCAAACTGATTCAGTTCCTTTTGTGTTGCTATAATCCAAGCTTCTTCTTTGCGAGCTCTATCTATACTTGTAGGCTTAACTTGAGAAATCAGTGCAAGATTCTTGGTGTTATATTTGAAAGATCTGTATCTTACTCTTGCATTGGTCTCACCAATGATCAACTCCCTAAGATGAGAAAGATGCTACTTCCATTCCTTTAGAAGTTGAGAAGGTTGTTGAGAAGGTTGACGACTCTTCTTAGCAGCTTTCTTATCTTGCTCTTTAGGCATATCTTTCTCATCTTTCTTTCGAATTTTCTCATTCATGCTAAGCTACTCAATTTCATCTTTAAAATAGGAAAGATCTTTCCTTTGCCACTATCACCAAAAGTGACAAAACTTTCTTTCTTGAGAGGAACCTAAATATGTCCCTTATCATGTGTCCTATTTAACATCCTCTTTTTCTTAATTAAGCTTTTGATAATTATTACTAAATTTAGAATTTGAATAATATTATAGAACAATAAGAGAATTAGAATAAATTCATTTCACACTAAATTAGATTCTTTTTAAACTAGATTCTTTTCTAAAGATTCTTTACGCACTAAACTTGTAACACTGTAACTTATAAGTAAGGTGCCATAACTTAACTTGATTCACTAAGGGATTAATTCACAAATTTAAAGTTTTTTCTATATTGAACATTCGATTAGCATAACTTGGAGGAAATTAAAACATAGTTAGATGTAGTGAATCTTAACTAGGTACTTAACATAGAAGCCAAATTTTTATTTCATCATAACCAAGAGTTAGGGCTACATTTTGGGTCACTTTACATCTATTTTACAAGTAAAATAAAGGGAAATTTAGTTAAAATATTTTACATAGATTCCCTCAAAAGTGACCACTACATAGTTAATTAAAAACACCCTAACATATTTATCCTTCGCTTGGATCTTGGTTGTCATTTTGAACAATCCTTATATTATGGATTGCTTTGACTACCAATTGAGGGTATTTTGACCCAAAAATACTGAATCTCAATAATGATTTGAAGGTACGGCATCTTGGCTAAAATTTGAAAACATTAACAAATAGGTGTGAGATAAAATTCTCAATAGAGAGAGATAACATTTAATTTTAAACTATAATGTTTTCAATTGCATAATCATATAGAAAATAACTTTCTTTAATATGAACTATCATTCAACATGTTTTCTTGATTTTTTTATGCCTTATTATCAATCATTTTCATAAAAATCATAACTTGATTCTCAAACTTAGGAATAAAGCTCTTTCCGAATACAAGGGCGTCCCCTCCCCATTGTCACAAATGTGACCTTACCACAAAGTGGCCTTAACCATGTGGGATCACCACTTTATCGAGGATTATATCCAAGCTTTGGTGAGATCACCCACCATAAGGATCATATCTCAAAATTCATTGATAATAGGCATAATCATGTCAAATATTTATCATCCATGGTTCATAATTTTCATTCAAAAATTGAAACATCATAATAAAGAAACAAATAAAATAAACCACCATTAAAGAATAACATATTTCATCAAAAATAAGAACACATATTAAATAAGAGTAGGGAAGAGTAGTGTTATCACTCCCTACTCGATGTTTTGCTTGCTCACGGTGAGAGAGTGGTTTGTTCAAGTGTGTGAGTACATAGGATACATGGGATGGGGTATTTATAGGGTGAGAGTCATGTGAGAGGGATGTGTGCTGTGAGTGACTTCAAGTGCATGTGTCTAAATTCTCATGGTGTAATGAATGCCATGTACTTAGCCGTGCACTTCTTATTCTTTAGGAATCTTTTTGTTTTTTGAATTTTAAGAGTCTAGTTATGCTAGATGCCCCTAGGTTTTAGGTTAGTCTACTTATCTAGCTTGCACTAGGGTCACTATTAGCCATGCATGCAAGTTTCCTTTTCCTCTAAAAGTCATATAATAAATGCTTTAAATAGAATGCTGCCACATGGCTTTACTCATTATTGCTTAAGGTTGCTTAAGAATATAACCTATTCTTCTTAATGACCACGTGTTTTAAAGAAAAAGTTAGATGTCTTTATTTTTCCTTATAGGTTAAGGTTATATCTTTAAAATCTTAATTTAATTCTATCTGTTGTTTCTTGACATCTTATTTCTCACAAATGAGTAATTTTAACTAATGCTAATAGTTTGATTATTTCATGTAAAACTTCTCTAAGTACTATTGACTTGGTAACCTTATGCAAACTAGTATGTGACCGTGAGATACATGGTCTTTTCTTCTCACTTGACTATAAAAAATAGCTTTCTATTCATTGCCACTTGACTTCTAACTATGTGGTCATTCCTTAATACATGAAGATACCTAGTTCCTCAAGCTTTTAGCTGTTATTCACTAGACTTTTTGGTCGTGCAAGCCCCTAGGGATTTCAACCCTTAATGGTTAAGTTGTCTTCAGTTGATAGCTTGTATGGTTGTGTTTTTCAAAGAAATCTCCTAATGATTCTATTTTCTTTCTTAAGAAGTAAGTTCACATGTTTAGAAATTATTCTTAGCCGTGAGCCTTTGTTGACTATCTTTTGTTTATTTTATAAATTTAGTTGTGGGAAGATTGGCTATTTTATTCTTTCCTTAGTGGTTAAGTTTCACATGGTTCTAAGAAAGAAAGATTCTTTTTGGCCATGTGCCTTTAGTAATAATTTATTCAAAGCTTTTATGACTACTTTTGACTATAGAGACTCTTTCCTCTTTTTAATTCTTTTGTGTTTTCTTTCTTTTGTCTTATAATAAACTAAATATTCCTACTTGACTTAGAATTGACTTAGTTTATTCATTCCTTGACTAATATTTCTAGATTGGCTTGAAGTTGACTAAATTTATTTAGGATTAACTTGAGTTAACTTAGTCTTCTTTTAATTTTTCTTTAGTTTCTAACTAGATTATTTTTCGTTCTAGTAGAAAAATCTTACACGCCCCTTTTTATTGTAGGTTTCGTGGTTTTCCTTTTCTTATTCACTGATTGTTTAACTTGGTGATTAAGTAGTCAAGGGAAGCTTCCTTTGGTGACTTTCCTAGAAGTTGTCCATGTCTTTTCTCTTTCTCTTTTTCTTTCTCCCATGGAGCTCCCTTTCTTTTGCAAGAACACTTATTTGTCTTCTTGCCAATTAAAGCATATACTTTACTTGGTTTACTTGGCTTCCTTCTTCCTTATTTCTTTTTCACGTGACCGTCCACTTAGAAAGACAAGTTCCTTGTCTTGCTGCTAAGCTAGCTTCATGTATTTAATTTATGGTCTTAGAGTTATTTGGGCTAGGCTTGACTATAATCTTGAGGTTTTAGGGCCTTGGGTCATGTAACTAATTTTAATTTGGGTTGAAACCTAATTCCAAGACCTATTAGCTAATAACCCTACTTGTTTAAATCTTAATTTGTTTTCATTACCCTATTTAATTTATATTATATAGCTTGGACTCTTTCTAAAACTTTAAGATGAACTTTATCACATAATCATATAAAATTCAAAGTATAAAAATATATTTTGTAGCTTTTAGGGGATGCTACAAAACTAGGCTTATAAGACAGGCTAAACTTGTTAGTATAATAAGATAAAAAGACTAAACTTGTTAGACAAGCTAAAGATGTTAGTAGGTTAAGACAAACTGTAGGTTAAGACAAACCTACCCTAGGGAACTTCCTTATGTGAACTACCCTAAAAAGAAGAAAAATATAGTAAGAAAATCTTAGTCAAGGATTGACTAGCATTAATGAAAGTAGGAACTAGGATACTTGTTGAAAGAATATTCTAATCTACTTAAACTTCCTAGAACTTACCTAGATGACAAAGGTTTCTTGTTACATAAAAATAGCATATTCCTAGCATCTACCTAGTCTTAAGGGACAAAAGACAAAAACCATATGTAAGCTCATGTGAGAAACTAAGTATATTGTCAAGGTTGCTTGTTCATAAAGAATTAGGAAACTGATAGTAAGAAAGAAAGTCTTGGAAGTAAGCATGATTCACCGAGTGTTAATTAACATGAACACAAAAGACTGATCTTCCAGGAGGAGGTTCACTTGAAAAAGAGAGAGAAAGAGGAAAGTAGAGGATGTGAGATGTTTCTAGGAAGGGCACATGCCTTAAGGGATAAAGTAGTGTGAACATGAGATAAAAGTAGTCATCTTAGGCCAACAAGAAAGCCACGTGCAAGGCTCTAGGAGAAGGAAAGTCTTTTAAATTAAACCTAGTCAAGGATAAGCTAACATTAAATGACATGTAATGATGATAAGCTCAACCAAGAAGCAACCTAGAAAGAAGACAAAGGGCTTGTCTTCTAAGTCAAGTTCAAGTGAGAAAGAAGAAAAAGAGGAAAAAGAAAAGTAAAACAAGTAAAGAATATTCTTTAAGCATAAACTAAGAATATTAATGTATAAAAGACAAAAGCTTATCTTTAGGAAACTAAGAAGTACATGTGAGGAGCTTGGAAATTAGCTAGGAAATTGCAAGACAAAAGCATGTATGCTAGTCAAATAAGTTACCTAAGTTAACTAAGCCAAGTTTATGCATTAAATGGCAAAAAGACAAAAGAAAAAGACTTGAAAAACCAAGTCATTCACATGGAAGAAGCTAAGGAGAGTCTTAGTCTTCCAAGTTATATCCAAGTCAAAAAGATAAGGCTTATTAATATATGCAATCATTGTTAGACAAACTACGAAGCAATGAATCTAGTCTAAAAGTAACTAAACTAAACTTAGTTACTTTGTACGACTAAGTCATCATGAGATAGGAGCCACTTGGAGGTATCTCATTGGCTACAAAAAAAACAAGTAATCATTAGAAGGAAATTAATGTCAAGGCATGTGATTAAATTCACCTAGAAGGAACTGATGGTCTTCCAAGACCTCTTACATGTGTGGAAGGAGGAGAAGAAGAGTTAAAGGCCATGTAACTAACAGAGGGATAGTTAGTACAAAAGAAACAAGCGAGTTGAAGCCATGTTTCTAGGAAGGAAACTAAACTAAGGAACCAAGTTACTTTAACTAAGTAATCATTAGAAGCCATATGTCTTAACTCTAGATAAAGACATGATGCAATCAAGAAGAATTCTTATCTTAGCCAAAAGAAGAAGAAAACTCACATCTTCTTGAGGCTACTAAGTACATGACTATGCACCTTAGAAAAATGAATTGAATAAATTAGATATCTAGTGATTGCTTAAGGAGAAAGATGCAATGTGGCATCACTTTAACCAAGTCAAGAATTAAGTTACATTGCCCTTAACCAAGAAGACATCTAAGTGATCAAGACACAAACACCCATATGCACGGCCATCCAAGAATATCTAATTGCTCAAGTAAACCAAATCATCGTTACAAGCCACTTGGATGATTTAGAAGGGCTAATCAAAAAGCTCATCATCATGATTAACTTACCAACTAAGGGATAATATCCCTAGAGGATTACATCACACACTTACCTCTTTTTATCCCCCTCTTACATAACCATTCATCCCTAAAAGCCCTATAAATACCTCACTTGCATATTTCTTATGCACACACACACTTTCAAGAACTAACTAAACAACCTTGCTCGTGAATCACCAAGGAAAGATCATTCAAACAACGCTTGTTCCAAGTAGGGAATAAATACCTTCTCTACCTTACTCATATCGAATATGTTTCTACTTTGATGTAGTTTTATTATTTGATGGATTTGATATCACTTGCTCCATGGCTCATGAGATATTGCTTTTACTCCTTTTTATTTCTCATGCTTATGACATTTTAAAACTCTTATTTTGAAGATTAAAGACCATGGACTATGAAAATTCAATAAGGTTATGTTCTATTATCAATAGCTAGAAATAATCCTCAAAGGAGGTGATCTAGATGATTTTGAGATATAATCCTTACGGGAGGTGATCTCACCAAGCTTGAAAATGATCCTCAAGAAGGTGATATGCATGATTAAGGCTATTTTGGTGGTAAGACCACTTCAGTGGTAATGGTGATCGATCACCCTTACAAGCAAAAAGTGCTTTATTCTTACGTTTATGATCATGGTATAAGGTCTCAAAAGTAAAAAGATTGGTAATATAACATAAAAGCATGAAGAACTTATTGAATAAGAGTAAAGTTAGAGCATTACTTGTTTTTGAATTATATAGTTATTATTGCCTACTGAAATTTATATCTCACTCCTTTGTGGTAATGTTTTCAGATTACGATACTACTTATTACTTTAACTATTTAAAATTGAAATCATATGAATTGACGTCCTGGGGTTGGGCCTAGTTAGAGTAATTCAAGATATCCTCACTGTCCCTTTGAACAATCAAGGAGGAAGCTAGGATATGGCTTATACTTATATAATGTTTAAGAGTCACCAATGTAAAATATCCCTATCATACTCTGTTTTTAATGTAAATTGTAATGAGATGATAGATGATACTCTTGTATGTATGTATGTATGTATGTGTGTGTGTGTGTGTGTGTGTGTGTGTGTGTGTGTGTATGTATATATATATATATGGTATACTTATATGTTGTTGTGCTTGAATCTTATTTGAAAACTGACCTAGCAATAAGAAGAATATGAGTTGCTTAACATCACCTGAACATAGCTAAAACTATGTGAGAATATGTTTTGAGGGATTGAAAGCACCCACATAAGCAACCAAGAGCAAAGAAAGCAAGAAAAACAAGTGTAATTTTCTACCTGTTGGTGCCTAAGTGTAATATCTGCCCCTAACTTAAACAAAATACAGAGCCCTAATTGTCCTAATAGTTGATATAGCAATTATTGCTATTTTCACTTTGTTTAATTTTTATTATTAAAACATAACTACTCAAATTGAAGAGAGCACTCAAAACTATGTAGGGAAACTAAACATTAGTTAAAATGTCCAACGGAATAATGGAAACTGAACAGTGACATTTGATAACTTTTGATCTGAGAAAATAGTTTCCAGTGGCAATTTTAATCCAGTGAAAAGTTAGAAATCAGTAATTAGCTAAATTGGACATTTAGTCCACTAAATTATTTCTAGTCATATTATAATTCGATTAGATTAAAATAGTATAACAAAATTAATAAAAAAGTGACTCTTGTAGAATGAGCTAATGAGATAGTGCCATTTGTAAGAATTCTATTAGCTTGGAATAAACCAATTAGGTTGTGACAAATGTAAGCATATGATTGGACGAGAATGGGCCGATAAGATGTTAACACGTGGAGACCTATGATTAACTACAAAATTAGCCAATGAGGCTATGACATATGTAAGCACTCTATTGGTCAACAAGTAGCCAGTGAGGTTGTGATACTTGGAAGAGTATTATTGGCTAGAGTCTTCGCCAATGATGTCTTGACACTTGACAATATGTGATTGGCTAGAATCTTGATCAATGGGACCTTGACACTTGGAAGCATGTGATTGGCCAAGAGTAGGCCAATAGGATGGAGACAGGTGGAAGCATGTGATTAGTTAGAAGCTTTGCCAATAATGTCTTGGCACTTGGAAGAAAACTATTAGTCAGAAAAAGTAATCATTAATTGGTTAGAGAAACCAAACCAAGTCCATCTAGTTACTCCTATCTAGTTCAAATCTAACTAAACTAGTTCAAATCTAACTCAGTCATCATTAACTTAATGTTACACCTACCAAGTCTTTAAATCTAATTGGTTTCCCTAACAAGCCAAAATTTTAGAAAAACCTAAATAAAAGTAAACAAAGCAAATATTCACTAATCACACCTAAAGCTCATGGCCATCTAGGAAGAAAAGAGAGAGGCAAAAGAAAAAATAAGATAGAAAAATGAAGAGAAAAGCCATGTCCACATCAAAGAGGGAGGAGAAGGAGAAAAGAAGAAAAATAAAGAAGAAAATGAAGAAAAAACCAAGACCAAAGGGGGCAAAAGCTTATCTTCAAGAGGTAGGGGTATAAACCTAAGCTTTTCAAATTTTAATCTATGTTTCATGGTTATCTTGTATGACCTTTACCACTCCTGAATCCATGGTAGTTTTGGGTTCTTGAGTATTGAACTTATACATGGATGATTCATGACAAGATGATCTGGATTTATAGCTTGATTATGTGAGACCTACTTGATTGCCCCTTTAATGTCTACCAAAGGTTTGTATGTGTGGTTTCTTAATCATAGTTTGATCTTGACAAAAATTAGATGTGTGGATGTAGATTTAAGGAAAATTAGATGTGTTTATATGCTTATCTATAATTAATTATCTCAAAAAGTGGAATAGGTTACCATTTGATCTTCACAGCCATAGTAGGCCTTAGGAGTATTTATGTGTGTTATTATATAATTATGTATTTGTTATGAGGTTTGATTATTGTTTTAATGCTTAATGCTATGTATTTTATTTAGATGTTTCTCGGGTGCCTATTTAGAGTTATCATGAGTGTGTTTTCTTTATTTTGATTTGAATTTTAATCTAGCATATGTTAGCCTAAACTCAAATTAATAAAAGAAGAATTAATTAAGTAAGCAAGTGATACTATACCTAAGGTAGGGCACTACATCCTAACCATCCTTTGTACAAGAACCATATTTTCCTTTTTCTTTGTCTTTAAGCACAATTGCAGATAAAGGAGCCACTTGTTTTGGTACCAAAATCTTTTTGGGTCCATTTGGGTTAGTTGCCTTAATCTTGGCTAATAATGTCTTGATACTTGTAAGAAAACTATTGGTTAGAAAAGGTAATCATTACTTGGTTAGAAAAACCAAACCAAGTCCACCTAGTTATTCCCATGTAGTTCAACTCTGACTAAACTAGTTCAAATCTAACTAAGTCATCATTAACTTAATGATTACATATACCAAGTCTTCAAATCTAATTGGTTTGCCTTATAAGGCCAAAACTTTAGAAAAACCTAAATTAAAGTAAATAAAGCAAATATTCCCTAATCACTCCTAAAGCTCACGGCCAACTAGGGATAAAAGAGAAAGGAAAAGAAAAGAATGAAAAGAGGAGAGAAACCATGTCCACGGCCAAGAGGGAAGAAAAGGAGAAAAGAAGAAGAAGAAAGAAGAAAATGAAGGAAAAGCCAAGATCAATGGGGTAAAAGCTTGTCTTCAAAAGGAAGGGGTTTAAACCTAAACTTTTCAAGTTTTAATCTATGTTTCATGGTAGTCTTCTATGACCTTTACCACTATTGAATCCCTTGTGGTTTTGGGTTCTTGAGTATTGAACTTAAACATGGATGATTCATGACAAGATGATGTGGATTTATGACTTGATTATGTGAGACCTAGTTGATTGCTCCTTTACTGTCTACGTAGGGTTTGTATGTGTGGTTTCTTAATCTTAGTTTGATCTTGACAAAAATTAGATATGTGGATGTAGATTTAAAGGGGATTAGATGTGTTTATATGCTTATCTATAATTAACTAGCTCAAAAAGTGGCATAGGTTACCATTTGATGTTCACGGCCATAGTAGGCCTTAGGAATATTTATGTGTGTTATTATATAATTATGCATTTCTTATGAGGTTTGGTTATTGAGTTAGTGCTTGATGCTATGTATTTTATTTAGATGTTTTTTGGATGCCTATTTAGAGTTAT
The DNA here is from genome assembly GCA_019955255.1 of Castanospermum australe. Taxonomy (NCBI): domain Eukaryota; kingdom Viridiplantae; phylum Streptophyta; class Magnoliopsida; order Fabales; family Fabaceae; genus Castanospermum; species Castanospermum australe. The sequence goes on from NSJW01000500.1 coordinate 134,114, forward strand.
CATGAGTGTTTTCTTTATTTTGATTTGACTCTTACTAAGATTAAATATAAAATGTAAACTAGTAGTGATTAGTTATGTCCCTATGTTTATTTATACTTGTAAGGCTTAAGAAAGCTAGGACACATCTCTAGATGCTTCACGGCTATATAATGCTTTAATAGAAATTTGATGTGATTAAATTACCCTTGAATGTAATCTATATGTTTAGAAGTTAATGTATGAAAAATTATGAGTAAATAGCTTAAAAATAGCTTGGTATGTTCCTAGATGTTCCATGGCCATATAGGGTCACAATAGGAGTTATGCATGAGTTATTTAAATATAAGTGAGAATAATGTGTTTTAGTGCCATTTTAAAGTATTTTGAGTAAGTAAAATGAAGTATAAATCCATGAATCTTCGTAGACATAAACTCGGCTAAGTAGATTTAACAAGGGGAGATGTGTACTTAGTTTACATAGTAGTGTGGCTTATAACGTTTAATGAGATTTAGAAATGTTTTCAAGTAGAAAATGTAAGAAAAGATCATGATATACTATATTAGGGGGTCAGTCATATTGAGTTTCAAAGGGAAAGCTTAGTGTATAATTTGATTAATGTTAAGATTTATATATTTTAAGTAACTCTAGATGTAGTTTGAATAAGAAATGCAAGGAAGAAGTATGATGTATCAATAAGAGTAAGCTTGGTCATATTATAGTTTGAACATTAGTTTTATGAATTTGGTTAGAAGTAAAAAGTATAAGAAGTGCATTATTAAATTTTGACCTATAAGGCCTAAGTTACCTCTCATTATAGAATTATGGGCATTAAGATGGAAGATGGCATTATGTATGGTTAGAAATGTGTTATGGTGGTCTAGCTTTGAAAAAGTAAGAATGGACATTTGAGGGATAAATTATAGGGTTATGATTTAGGAAACCTCTTTTGTCTAAGTATGACTCAAGTTATGATTTCAAGGTAAGTTATAATAGTTAAGTATTAATCTTGAGGATGTATGGCCATTGAATGTTATTATGATATTAGAGCCTTGAGCTTGATGATATGTGGCCAATGAAAGTAAGTCAAAGATATATGGTCATTGAATGAAATTATGATAGTAAAGGCCTATGAACATGTAAAGTGCCCTGAAATTACACAATTATCAATTGTATACTCACTATAAATAAAGTGAAAGAAATATTCTAAGCTTGGAAATGATCCTCAAGAAAAGAAAAATGAAAAGGAGGTGATCTGAAAAGATTAAAAAAGAAATTATAAAGAAAACACCATGGAGATGATCCAAAGGCACGTGATCCATGAAAATCTTACATGTGTCTAAGGTCTACTCTGTGGATATGGTCTACTAAGGTATGGATATGTTGAGTGGAATCCACCAAAAGGGTGTGGTATAGCCACTTATGTTAGGGGACACCCTATGTTAAGAGAGAGCTTCTCACTCATGATAATGGCCATTGATGATGAAAGTTATGGGGCCTATGCCCCAAGATATGAGACCATGTAAGCAAAGATAATTTAAAGAGGGTTAATGCCTTATGTTATTAAGACACGTGAGCATGTAATTGTTAAAGGAGTCTAGTGCTTCTTAAGATAAGGTAGAAAGCTTAGAATTAGTTAAGTAGCTATTAGAAAGTCTAATGCAAGGTGCATTGTTATGAATTATCCATAATCTATGATGATTAACATTAACCATGAAACAGTTTTCTATATGATATACAGTTGGAAGTACCATAGGTTTCATAACTATTTTTATCTGGTTTAAAACCCTACTGAGAATGTAAGAATTCTCACTCCTTTAAATGTGTTATTTCCAAAGTATCCAGGAATTGAGTAAAGAAGTGCATACTATTATGAAAGTCGAAGTGGATGTAAATTAAGTGCCTTTGAAGTTTATATTTGAATTTTAGTAGTGATTATGTATTTCTTTTGTTGTACTATTATATATAAATAATATGTATAAAAATTTGATTATGAATTTTAATTTACAATAAATTGTAAGTGTAAGTGCATTAATATACAGTTTAATTATTTCACTTAGTAAAATGTATTTAGGGTTAAAACATGATAAATTAGTGAGCTAACCCAAGTTAATTAGAAATTCAAAGAGCGTAATTAAATGAAAATAGAAATTAAATTAAATAATATAATCAGGTAATCAATAGTTTATTTTATTATTGCTATAATGTTTACGTAATCAAAATGAATAAAAAGGGAAAGTTATTTAAATAATATGATTATGCAACCATTTGTTTTAAGTTAGTAGTAGATTTTTTTTATTTTAGTCACGTAATCGTGATGTCACATTTAATATTTAATAATTTAATTAATCACATGATTATGTAATTTTAAATAGTTACTTATATTTCGATATTTTAACAGTTACATAATCAATCATTTTAGTTAATTGAAAATTTTAGTTTAAATTCACTTGCTTATAATTTATCAATAGAAATCAATTATTAATACGTGACACTATACCACATAGGTAGGTGTTACATTTATGGTACTAGAACAGTTCATCTAGGCATACCTAAGATAGAGAGTGTGTTGAGTTTAGTAATATTTTATTTAGATTGTTTTGAGTTGGCATGCATGGGTGCTTAAGTTAATATTATTTTGGTGGTGCCTATGTATTCCTGTCTATGTGTGGTGTTGTAACACTAGATAAGTGATATTAAGACTGATCATCTGAATGTGCAACTTTCTAAGTATGCAAGAAAATAATAGAACCACCAAGACGTAACAAGTTGATTTTTAAGAATAGAGTAATAGGTGCTTTAAGAAAAACTGGGTTTTGCAATGTATGCAAGAAAACCCTAACAAAATAATAATAAGAAAATTTGGAGATGGAAATTAAAACAATTAAAAGGAAACATTTTATTTAGAAGATTATTTGAATTGCTCTAAGTGATGTGAATGTTTGAATATATTTGAATTGTTCTATACAGATGGAAGATGATTTGTTTATTGTTGACTGTAGATATCTATTACTGTTGAGTGTCTATTTGTTTCTATTTGATATTTATTGTATCTGTTTTAATTTAATGATGTTTTTAGAAAAGATTGTATACTTGTCAATATTCTTGTTTTGAGTTGGCAAGAAAATTTCCCTATGCCAAACTGGGAACCAAACCCTTAGATATTTGAGGAACCCAAATCCTTGATTACCTGCTAGGTCAAGAAATATCAAATAGAGGTCCATAGGGATATTATTTTATTTTCAAGTTAAGCAAGGTACAATGGTATGAGAAAAACCTTTTTAGTATTTCCTTTAAGGTAATTAAGTATGACATCCTGGGGAAATCCCCCTGAACTTTTAACAAAAGAAAAATAGGAGTAGAAACTGTACATGGATTATAGCCAATGAAATAAAGAAACAAAACTTGAAGTCTTTCTTAAGCATTGGTCACATGTGACTACCTAAGGAAGAAGGAAAGTCTTATAAGCAAATTAGATCAAAAGTGATCTTACAATAAATTACATGACAAATAAGTAACCAAGAAGCAAGGAATCTAAATAGAAAGCACAATTTAATTAGATATTTAATAAGATCTATACAGATTATTGATAGAAATTTTAAATAGCTAAGAGTAAAATCAATTCCTTGATTAAATTTTTTTGGAAAAGATTAAGCCATGAGAAAACAACTTGGAAAATAAAGGGAGATCCATAGAAAAAAAAATTCCCGAATTATTTATAGCAGGTAAGCAAACTTTGGGGGCGAAATTTCTTTTAGGAGGGAAGAAATGTAACTCTACCCCTAACTTAGAACAAAATATGTAGTCCTAATTGCCCTAATAGTTAATATAATAATAATTGTTATTTTTCACCCTGTTTAATTTTTACTATTAAAATATAATTACTCAAATTGAAGAGAACACTGAAAATTACGTAAAGGAACTAAGCATCAGTTAGAATGTCCAATGGAATAGTGAAAACATAACAATGCCAATTTGGCAATTTTAGATCTATGAACAGGAGCATTTAAGTCCAGCGAAAAGTTAGAAATAAGTAGTTAGCTAAATTGTTCATTTAGTCCACTAAATTATTTCCAGTCACGTTATAATTGGATTAGATGAGAATATCATAACAAAGTTAATAGAAAAGTGACTCTTGTTGAATAAGCCAATGAGATAGTGTCACTTGTAAGAATTTTATTGGCTTGGAATAAACCAATTTGGCTGTGACATGTGTAAGCATATAATTAAATGAGAATGAGGTTGGTTAGAAAATTGGCCGATGAGGTTGTAACATTCTATTGGTCTACATGTAGCCAACAAAGTTGTGACACTTGGAAGAGTGTGATTGGCTAGAGTCTTGGCCGATGATGTCTTGACACTTGGCAATATGTGATTGGCTAGAATCCTGACCAATGGAACCTTGACACTTGGAAGCATGTGATTGGCCAAGAGTTGGAAAATAGAATGGTGATAAGTGGATGGATGTGATTGGTTAAAAGCTTGGCCAATAATATCTTGACACTTGGAAGAAAACTATTGGTTAGAAAAAGTAATCATTACTTGGTTAGAGAAACCAAATCAAGTCCATCTAGTTCAAATCTAACTAAGTCATCATTAACCTAATGATTACACTTACCAAGTGTTTAAATCTAATTGGTTTGCCTAACAACGCTAAAAATTTAGAAAAACCTGAATTAAAGTAAACAAAGCAAATATTCCCTAATCACTCCTAAAGCTCATGGCGAACTAGGGAGAAAAAAGAAAGGAAAAGAAAAGAAAGAAAAGAGAAGCGAGAAGCCATGTCCATGGCCAAGAGGGAAGAAAAGGAGAAAGAAGAAGAAGAAAGAAGAAAATGAAGGAAAAGCCAAGATCAATGGGGTAAAAGCTTGTCTTCAAGACGAAGGGGTTTAAACCTAAACTTTTCAAGTTTTAATCTATGTTTCATGGTTGTCTTCTATGACCTTTGCCACTCTTAAATCCATGGTGGTTTTAGGGTTCTTGAGTATTTAACTTAAACATGGATGATTCATGACAAGATGATCAGGATTTATGGCTTGATTATGTGAGACCTACTTGATTGCCTTTTTAATGTCTACCTAGGGTTTGTATGTGTGGTTTCTTAATCTTAGTTTGATTTTGACAAAAATTAGATGTATGGATGTAGATTTAAGGGAAATTAGATGTGTTTATATGCTTATCTATAATTAATTATCTTAAAAAGTGGCATCGGTTACCATTTGATGTTCAAGGCCATAGTAGGCCTTAGGAGTATTTATGTGTGTTATTATATAATTATGTATTTTTTATGAGGTTTGGTTATTGTTTTAATGCTTGATGCTATGTATTTTATTTAGATGTTTCTTGAATGCCTATTTTGAGGTATAATGAGTGTTTTCTTTATTTTGATTTGAATCTTAATCTAACATAGTCTTAATTAGCATAGTTTATGGATTCACCTCACTAGATATGCATGGAATTTATGCCAGCTTCTGAAAACAGGACCAGACCTATCGGTCAGACCGATTCAACTGGGAACAAGACTATTGTCTGATCCTGTTTAGTCCCTGTGGCCGGTTCAGCAAATAACTTCATATTTTACAAAAGTGCTTGTAGGTGGATTCGAACACGGGTCACGGGGGAGTGAAGCAGCCAGCTTTACCAATGAACCAACTGCACTCTTATTGTATAATGGGCCTTATTATATATTTAATATAAAGTAGAGAGATAGTTACAACTTTCAACAAAAGATCCTTAGTTCGAACTTGGGATAAAAGTCCAGATGAAAGAAATATTACCACTGTTCTAATGTAATGTTTATAACATATGAATTGTAAATTGTGAATTATGTTTATTTTGGTTAATTTGTATGTTATATTGCTATGTTTATTTTGGTTAATTATGTAATTCTAGGCTATATTTTAATTCAAACTTTAAAGTTAAATAATTTAACCATAAGAACTGAGAATGAATTATCAAACTATGAGTTAAAATAGTTTGTCCACATTCAATAATTCACCATAGTTAGCCTAAACTTAAGTTAATAAAAGAATAAGTTAATTAAGTAAGCATGTGACAATATGCCTAAGGTATGGTGTTACATCGTAACCATCCTTTGTACAAGAACCATATTTTCCTTTTCTTTGTCTTTAAGCACACTTGCAGATAAAGGAACCACTTGTTTTAGTACCCAAATCCTTTTGGGTCCTTTGGGTTAGTTACCTTAATCTTGGGTCGTTTCATTTTATAAAAGCATGAAGATGGCTTTTGGCTAGTTTTGTTGCATGAAAAATAAGTCACTTCAAATTTCTAGGCAAGCATAAAAAATTTTTTATACCACTTCTGTTTTATAGCCTTTTTTTATCATAGGCTAACTTTGTCAAAGGCACATCTTTGACTTCCCAGAAGTTTCTCAAGGTTTTTAGTGCCATTAACAAACTTGGCTAGGTCCTTAGTTAGCTCTTCATCTTTCTCCTTGAACATTTTAGTTTTGTCAGATACTTAAGAAGGTTGTTAAGAGGAGAGTTGAGAAGAGTTAACTATTTTTAGTTTTAGTAAAAGCAATCAGATCAGCATTCAGTTTTAATAAACTTTCATTTTCCTAACTCAAAGCATAATTCTCAACTTGTAAATTCTTATTTTCTTTCAAGGTTTTAGAAAGCTTTTTCTTTAAAGATGCATATTTTTAAATAAGAATGTTTGAGTCAGATAAAAGTTCACCAAATGCACTTTCTAATTCATCATAAGAAAGTCAAGAAAGTTTAGAATCAGATACCTCATCTTCATCCTCAACTTCTTGCTCATTTGCTACCAGACAGAGATTTGCCATCTTCTCTTGCTCATCATCATCACTTTCATCCTTTGAGCTCATTGTTGTGATTAGTGCTGAGGGTTGAGAATAGTGGTGAGAAGGCTGTTTGCTGTGACCTTTCTAAACTATCTTCAGATATATAGATTTCCCTTTTCTTAGGATGTTTTCATTCATTTCAGCTAGCTCTTATTCGTGAACTTTCAATGATCCAACTAGCTTATCAAGTTTCAAATTTGAGATGTCATTGGCTTCTTGGATTACTGTAACCTTTGGTCTCTATATATTGTGTAAGCTTCTCTTATCAAGTTTCAAATTTGAGATGTCATTGGCTTCCTGGATTACTGTAACCTTTGGTCTCTATATATTGTGTAAGCTTCTCAGAAGCTTTCTCACATATTCTTGATTTGAGTATGTCTTCCTAAGTAACTTTAGGTCATTGACAATGACTATGAATCTAGCAAACATCTCATTTATAGTTTCATGCTCTTGCATTTTGAATAGTTCATACTGATGAACAAGCATACTAACTTTGGCTTCCTTTCCTTCACTTGTTCCTTCATGAGCTACCATTAAGGTATCCTATATTTCTTATGCTGTGCTATATCCAGATATCTTGTCATACTTGTTTCGGCTCAACGCACAAGTTAGATAGAAAGTGGACATGGAGTTCAACAAATATTTCTTGTTTTCTTCTTCTGTCCATGTATCTCTAGGCTTCTCTTCCATTCTACCATCTTTTTGTCTGATAGTGGGAGTGTAGGGCCATTTTCAATGATTCTTCAAACATCTATATGCTGAGATTCAATAAATAACCTCATTCGATCCTTCCAATTGTAGTAATCTCTTCCATCGAAGGTAGGTGGCCTATCTGTTGAGGAACCTTCAAGTATGTATGGACCATCTTGCTAGTTTCCCATGCTTCCTTTCAAATCTTTATCATCTTATGGTGTTAGACGTGCTCAATTAGAGGTAAACTTTGATACTAATTGAAATTGGCCAAAGTATAAGAAGGGAGGTTGAATTGTAGTTCTTTGATTTTAGATTTCTTTGCAAATACAATTAGCCTTCTAAAATCTTTTTCAAGTATGAATACTTGGAGTTTAGAAAGTTAACGATAAATACAGGTTAAGGTTGAGAAGGTTCAACTTTCTCAACTATGTCAAATAATATCAAATGTACAACAGAGATGTAAATGTGTTTCGAGTATCTTTCAAACTAAGTTTTGAAACTTGTAAAATAGATTTGGCACTTTAAAATTAGATTTAATTTTACGAAAGCATAAGTTTCAAATAGTAATGTTGGTTGAGTTGATTTTAGTGAAAGATATGAATATTAACTTAAATTAAATCACCCAATAAACTCTAAATAAGCATAAAACTGAAACTAAAGTAGGAGATAAGGGAGAAGAAAGATTAACACAGAGATTTATATTGGTTCACCCTAAACCAAGTGGGCAATGTCCAGTCCCCAGCTCCTAGCTAAGATTTTTCATTATAAATTAGAGTCTTCTTTTAGCTGCAACCTTTTCAAACTTTTACACGAGTATTCTTTCTTTAACACTGACGTGAACTGTCGAACTCACTCAAATTAACCAGGCTTATAAACAAATTTGTAATATAGGACAACCTGGATCGTCTCCTAAGGATTTTTGCATAGAACTAAATTACTCAATTGAAAAACAAGAACAATAAATAGGGGGTTTTAATTTGATTAAAATTAAAGCAAGAGAAAATTAATGCAAGAGATAAAACGAAATTAACAATTTAAAAGCAATCAACCAACCCAGAATTTGAGGTTTCAAGGACATCCGTCACTGGACAAAGAATTACTGAATCTCGTGGGTTGACCCTAAACAAATCGAAATCCTTGCATTCATATAGGAACCCTCTCTACTAGACAATCACCTAGCATTTAATCAAACTCTTGGCGTGTTCACCCATGCCATCGCACAGTATTCACTTCAACCTGTTTTGATTTTAAGTCCCTTGGGTTAATCAACCTAAATATTAAATCTAACATTTAATCCCTTCCCCTAGATGATCAAAATACAGAAATCATAAACAAACCTCATCCGCTCGGATTCAATGTACACAATCGTGTTGCTCAATTCGAGTAAAGGGGGAAGAAAAACGGATTCAATTCATGGAGAGCACGAGTCCTCTGGATTCAACAGCAAAATCCTCAACTCATGGGTTGATTGAATGGAAAGTTAGCCTACCATGGCTGGGAAAAAAAATAGAAAACGAAAAGGAAAGAAAAAGAAGAACAAGATGAAGAAGATGAGAGAAAGAGAAGAGGTGTAGATCTGAAATTTCTCCAAAATCAAAAGCTGTTGTTCATGTTATCCTAATATGCTATTTAAACCTAAAACTAAACAGGGTTAGGGCTCCAAAACTGGCCCAATTAAAAACATAACTAATGGCTTTGGTCCCATGTAATTTGGACTCCTAATTACAAAGTTAAGCCCAATTAACTAAACATAGCTCCAGAATTTCGTGACTGACTTTGGCTCCAATTTTGACTGCCTTCTTTGTTCGAATTTGGCCTTCAAGCCTCTAATACCCATTTGTAGCTATTTGAGTTATCTGCAAAACGAAAAAGAATGAGGTTAATCGGATAACTATAACAAAAGTTATGATCAAAATACTGGAACAGTGTAAATTTGGAAAATAGCAAAAAAATGAATTAAATCCAATTAAAAGCCCAAAGCCCAATTTAGACCAAAAATCATTAATTACACACTAAACAGCCCTAAAATCATTAATCAAATGCAACAATTAAGTGTGATAAAATTCAATTATCAAACACTAATCTATCTAGGCTATACAATAGCAACGCTACAAAAATGCTTGTACAACGCACTAGCTCCCACCTATGCTCACTACCGAATCAAAGATACAAATAATGTATATGATTTGGTATTTGGGTAGGCTCTCTAATGACTCAAAGATTGTATTTCTCTTTTAATATCACAAGCTTTTAGCTTCTAAATTATAGAATAGAAATTCTCTCAAAGAGAGCATAAAACAGAGTATGAGCACAAGATCTGAATTTCTAGTGCGATTTGATGTTAATCCATTTAAAGCTATGGTTAAGCTACATGGGTAGGTTGAATTTATACTTAGGAATATATTTCTAGATATTAGGAACAAGTCCCAAGTAATTCTATTTGAAAACTAGCCATTACTAGCCATTAAAGCCTTTTCTATACATTTTCGTTGTTTTCTGGTGCTGAGATGAGAAGGGTGCTAGCGCTAAACTTTCTCAAGTCAATCTTTCTGAACTTGACCTTTCTCAAGTCAACCATTCTCAAGTTGACCCTCCTTAACTTGACTTTTCTCAACTTTAGCTTTGCTCAACTAGAATCTTTCAAGCTTGTCCTTTCGAACTCGATTTCTTCAAAGTAAAACTTTGCTCATCTTTTTTCCTTTAGGCTTCTAATCTTGTTCAAAAAAGTCTTCAAACCTTCTTAGCTTCTCATCATGTTGGCATATTTAGATTAACTTTCTCATTTATGTTCTGATACTTCTCATATGGCATTGATAATTTTGAACTAGGCTTTAACCTTTGTTAGCTTAGTGATTTTCATCTCGATCATTCTTATTAGCTTTGCTTTCCAGTTTTGGCACTTTGAACTATCATTCTTATCTCACTTTGCTCAACTTCAAACTTTCTCAGCTCTTCTTTGCTAAACGTGAAAGTACATTCTGTTCTTTAGTAACATGATAAGGTTCTACATGTCTCTTCTTAACTCTAACTTTCTCAAGTCTTGACTCTTCTCAGGTTAATTTCTCTTGGCTTATTTGATGTTGTACTGTCATAGTTTAAAGATAAATTTTGCTCTTGGACATCTTTCAAACTTCTAATCTTGTCTTTATGAGATCTTCAAGCTTCTCCATGTTCAGTCATGATTTTTCTGAAGTTCTACATGCTGACTTATGAGATCAACTTTCTTAAGTCTTCCTTGACTCTTCTCACTATATTTTAATGATCCTCTAGACATCAAATGATCTTTCCTATCTATAATCTTGAGATCTGCATACTAAAGCTTACAAGAAAATCTCACAAAAATACGTTAATCCACTTATGAGTGCTAGAGCAATAGTCTAATATTTTAAAATAGTTTGTTAATCATCAAAATAAATGGAAAGAATTAACTTAAGAGTGTTTTGGAGCTTACAAACTCTTTTACATAGAGTGTACTTCAAAGGTTATTTCCAGTGGAAGAATTTTTTTGAATCTCCTTTACGATTTTCCTTTCAGCTTCTTTTAACTTTTTATAGTTCATCTGGTACGACTACTTTAGCTTTCTTCATCTGTTCACAAGTTTGAACTTTAGGCATCTCCTTTCTCCCCATTTTCTCATTTTCCTTGGCCTTGCTCTTAGAGCAAAATGGTTAAGATTAAGGAGATAACCAATGATAGGGAGGAGTGTCATTTCTTTAGCCATTGAGAGGTACCTCTGCTTCATCTAAGCGAAGGGGATTCTCTGCAAGAATGGTTCTGGAGGTACATAGGCCAAAATTTAAGTCTTAGTTGAGGGTTGAGGAGGAGAGATTGAGGTCTAGGTTGTCTCTTGATGATAGGATTTAATCCAATAAGGATTGTATGAATAGTTTGAGTGATAGTTCTGGTAGTGATGTTGATCTTATTTCTGCCATTGTAGGTCCTTTCATTACTTCATCCTGACATCAAGACATGGGCGAAAGCATTTTCTTTTTCCAAATTCTCACCTTTATAATTAGGTGGGTGAGGAGCCCCTCCAAATTTCTTCAATGTTTTGGACTGAGGAGGATGTTGTCAATCTTCAAAAACATATGGAGCTAACAACCGAGGGAGAAAAATGACTATCTCTATGTCATGAAACCTTGCGATGAGGATAACCAAATATATTTTAGCCAAACTGATAAGGGTTATTTTTAATATTTGTATAAGATCCTTTTCGTCTAACCTGGAGTTTGGATGCCTTTCACTCTTTTGAAGTTAAAAATGTCACCTTCTCAACTTCGTCCGAATTTGTGGGCATTCATAAGAAGCTATGAGATAGTTTGCAAGCAATTCGGACTTTTGGTCTCCGTAAAGGTGTTTTTCTATTTCTTTGCCATGATACGGCCTTCAGGGACCTCAAAGCAAGGGTGGGTGTCCCCTTGAGCTCACATGAGTAAAAAGATCCTTGAGGCCTAGGAGTCCTCTTATCAGGACTTGAAGGATGCTTTTTTCTGACTTGAGGAGAAACCAAGCATGATCCTTTTTTATTTGACAGAGGATGGGGAGCACAGGTTTTATCTTTTACTAGACCTCTGGGATTAACCATATGTAGCCTCAATAGAAAGACTTTTTCGAGGTCAAAAAGTTAGTTGTAAATTTTTTTGTGGAACTGTAAATGTTTGAGTGGTCTGAGATAATAAATAGCTTTGCAAAAGATGTTAAGGCCAAACTTGGTATGACTTTTGTCTTTACTATTCTTAACACCATGGTTTTTTTTTCTGTGCTTTTAAATTGTGTTGTTATAAATTTCAGCCAACATGACTACTAATATGGACAAAAAGGCTTTGGCAGCTTTGAAGAGGCAAATCATCGAGAAAAGGGTGTTACAACTTGCTCAAATCGAAGTTAAAAGGCAGGCTCAAAGAGGGCATCTACAACTACCCCTATTGTCGAGGTTCAGCAGCCTTAAGGTTAATTCAGGGTTAACACTAGTGCGTAGCCATCAAAGAAGAGGAAGTCGGTTGTGAAAACTTTACAGAAGGCCATTGCAACCAAGGAGATAGAGAAGTCATCCAACGGTGAGGAAGCTGGCTTTTGCACTAACGAGTTTGATTCAACTGGGTTCATTAACCAAAACCTTTTGCCCGAGGAAGATATGAGGATATATAGTAGGAATGGCTTCTATTAGGTGGGCACTCAAGTCGAGAAATACCTTCTTTGTCTTATAAGCATGGTGCATTTCCTCCACTGAGGCGATGTTGAGATTGAACCTCTTTGAGAGAAGAATGATGCTATGGCACAGAGATGGAAGGCTACAAGCCTAAGTTAGATGCTGCTTCTGACATTGCCCATGAACATGACGAGGCTAAGTCGGCAGTTGCTCATATTAAAGTTGAGTTGGATGAGTTGAAGACCAAACTTACAAAGTTTGAGGTTGCCTTCGAGTCAGAGAAAGAAAAGCAGGTCGAAGGCCTTGTTAAGAAGTGCAATGCATAGGCTGCAGAGAAGTCTGAAATTTCTGAAATGGTAAAAAGTGCCATAGAGCTTACTTTTGCCAATGTTGTGGAGCAAATTCAAGTTCTTTATCCTAGGATTAATATGTCTGGGATGAACCTTAGGAAGGTTATACAGGATAGGGTGCTTATCGATGCTAAAGCCAAGAAAGACTTGGCAGATTGATTATTTGTAATTTGTATTTTGGATATTCACAATGTTTATAATTTTGTTAGGTGTTCAAAATTTTAAACCAATACTCTTTTCATTTCATTTGAGCAGTTTAATTTGGGCCGAAGTCCTTTGTTCTGTAGAATAGTATAAATCGAGACCAAAGTCCTTTTATTTCATAGAACTTTTAATTCTCAGAGGTTAGATGAATAATTGAGATAAATGAAACCTTTATTTTAGGTTTGTTTCGATATGTTCATATTAGGCAACACTTACCAGCCTAAGGATACTTTATTTTACGTTTCATAACTTAGCCAAGTGAAAGTACACAATGGAGTTTGTTAATAAACTGAGTATTTATTTGAATTATGGGAGTACCTTGTTGAAACCTTACTAAAGAAAACCCAATGGGATAAAACCCCAGTTGAAGGAAAAAGTGTACATTTCCCATGTTTAGTAAAATATCAAAAAACGAAGAATATTTAGTTGTAGTAGCATCGAAGGTTGGATGCATTCTAAGACCTTGGTAATGGTTCTCCAGTTTGGTGAATTGGTATATAGGCTCCTTTCCCGAGGACGTCTTCAACTTGGTTGGATCCTTCCCAATTCAGACAGTTTGCTACTATAATGATTGGAGTAGAAATGGATTGAATGTCACTAAAGATAATGCTTTCAGTTTAGTAGTGGTTAACTAGTTCTTTTGATGTATTATTATGTATAGTTGATGTGTGCAAACAACTAAGTACAAATAATGGTTGTGCAATAAGTTTTGATATATAAGTGTATTGATATGTGTCATAGGTGTTTTATTTAGTGAAATGTTTTATAAATTATGACATGATTAATCAGTGAATTGTTCAAAGTTAATAGGAAGTTTAACACCTAAGAGAAAGGGAAAGAAATAGTAATACAACAAGAAATTTATTTATTTATGTTAATCATGTAATCAAGATGTCATATTCAAAGTTATTAATTTAACTAGTCACGTGATCACTTAAATTTTATTCATTAGTTGTATTCTAGTATTTTTATTGATAGGTAATCAATTATACACATAATTGATGACTTTTAATCATTAATAAAATTATATTGAATTGAAAGGTTTAAGATTTAAACTTATTCACCTTCAATTATTAGGTTCTAATTTAGTGTTTGCACATGACACTATACCACATAGGTAGAGTGTTAGAAGTTCTATCGGTATCATGTGATAGGAAGGTATAGATATGGGTTAAGTGTCAAGAATAAAGTCGATGCAAAACTCAATTTCCCTCTTAAGGGGTATACCAGTTAACTCATCGAGAAACACATCTTGAAACTCATTAACCACGAGAACTTGTTCTATACTCGTCATTTCGGACCGAGTATCTCTTATCATAGGTATGAATCCTTGACAACCTTTTTTTAGTAAGCACTAAGAGCCTAAAAAGGATATCAAATTGATTGAGGGTAAAATACGGTCAACATGACAAAGAAATGACAGTTCATCTGAAACATCAAATCTTACCACATTCAGGTAGCAGTCAAGAGTGGCATGACAATAAGCTAACCAACCTATTCCTAGGATCACATTGATAATTGAATTTTATCACACTTAATTGTTGCATTTGATTAATGATTTTAGGGCTGTTTAGTGTGTAATTAATGATTTTTGGTCTAAATTGGGCTTTTGGGCTTTTAATTGGATTTAATTCATTTTTCGTGCTATTTTTCCAGATTTACACGGTTCCAGTATTTTGATCATAACTTTTGTTATAGGTATCCGATTAACCTCATTTCTTGTTTCGTTTTGTAGATAACTCAAAGAGATACAAATGGTATTAGAGGCTTGAAGGCCAAATTCGAACAAGAAGGCAGTCAAAATTGGAGCCAAAGTCAGTCACGAAATTCTGGAGCTATGTTTAGTTAATTGGGCTTAACTTTGTAATTAGGAGTCCAAATTACATGGGACCAAAAGCCATTAGTTTTATGTTTTTTAATTGGGCCAGTTTTGGAGGCCTAACCCTGTTTAGTTTTAGGTTTAAATAGCATATTAGGGTAACATGAACAGCAGCTTTTGATTTTGGAGAAATTTCAGATCTACACCTCTTCTCTTTTCTCTCTTCTCTTCATCTTGTTCTTCTTTTTCTTTCCTTTTCGTTTTCTGTTTTTTTTCCCAGCCATGGTAGGCTAACTTTCCATTCAATTAACTCATGAGTTGAGGTTTCTGTTGTTGAATCCAGAGGACTCGTGCTCTCCATGAACTGAATACGTTTCTCTTCCCCCTTTACTCGAATTGAGCAACACGATTGTGTACGTTGAATCCGAGCGGATGAGGTTTGTCCATAAGGTTTGTTTTATGATTTCTGTATTTTGATCATCCAGGGGACGGGATTAAATGTTAGATTTAATATTTAGGTTGATTAACCCAAGGGACTTGAAATCAAAACAGGTTGAAGTGAACACTGTGCGATGGCATGGGTGAACACGCCAAGAGTTTGATTAAATGCTAGGTAATTGTCTAGTAGAGAGGGTTCCTATATGAATGCAGGGATTCCGATTTGTTTAGGGTCAACCACGAGATTCAGTAATTCTTTGTCCAGTGACGGATGTCCTTGAAACCTCAATTCTGGGTTGGTTGATTGCTTTTAAATTGTTAATTTCGTTTTATCTCTTGCATTAATTTTCTCTTGCTTTAATTTTAATCGAATTAAAACCCCCCTATTTATTATTTTGTTTTTAATTGAGTGATTTAGTTCTATGCAAAAATCATTGGGAGACGATCCAGGTTGTCCTATATTACAAATTTCTTTATAAGCCTGGTTAATTTGAGTGAGTTCGACAGTTCACGTCACACATCAAAGTCTTTCATATCCAACACTATCAAGTCTTTAAGGTCTCTCTATCATTAACACTAATCAGACAAGACTGAGATACACATACTTAACAAGCAAAGACTCCCTAACGAGTGTAGCAACTAAAATTGGATGGTCCAACAACATGCACTATCTACCAAACAGGGAAGCAAAGTATAGAGATACATATGAATATGTAGAACTTAGATCAAACAAGACGTGTTCATCAAAGGAACAGATTGGAAATATACCTGTCACCACAGCATTTGACGCCTGAGCATCCTGTCTAATCATAGCATAAACACGTGCTTGACCTTTCCCAACCATACTGAGTCCACTACCTACAGCTCCTTTACCAATAGAACTAGGGACTTTGTTCACAGGCTGAGCTGTAGAAGATAGGAACAACATAACTGGCTGAACTACCCCCTGACTAGATCCCTTTGGATGCAATCCTTCCTAAGGTGGCCTACCTTGCCATACTCAAAACATGCTCCTGTCTCTCTATGGCATTGTCTTGAATGAGGTTTACTTCAAGTTTGACAATAAGGAATAGAATGACTGGGTTACTTAAAGCTAAATAAGCCAAACTATGACGCACTACCTTGATCAAGCTTCGATGAAGAAACACTAACTGAAAAATGCATTGTGGCTACTAATCTTGATTGAGGAGTCCTCTACTGACTTTGAAATCTAGGTCCTCTAATACAACTAGCATCATCATTGAAAGAACTCATTGTCTTAGTCTTCTTACTCATCTCCCTAGATGTATGCCTCTCTAACTCCCTCATCTCAATCCTCATAGCAGTATCTACAACCCCTGCATATGTCAACCTCTCCATCTGGGGTGATAAAACCTTAAACAAAGGATCAACCAACCCTTCAATAATCCTCTTTATCCTTATACTCTCAATAAGAACCAAGTGGGGAACATAACAAGATAGCTGAGTGAAACAGACATCATACTCTTATACAGTCATATTGAGTGTCTGTACTAATCCCTCAAACGCTTTAGTCAAGTGACGTAAACTGTCGAACTCACTCAAATTAACCAGGCTTATAAAGAAATTTGTAATATAAGACAACCTGGATCGTCTCCCAAGGATTTTTACATAGGACTAAATCACTCAATTGAAAACAGAAAAATAAACAAGGGGGGGTTTTTAATACGATTGAAATTAAAGCAAAACATAAAACGAAATTAGAGCAAGAGATAAAACGAAATTAACAACTTAAAAGCAATCAACCAACCCAGAATTGAGGTTTCAAGGACATCCGTCACTGGACAAAGAATTACTGAATTTCGTGGTTGACCCTAAACAAATCGGAATCCCTACATTCATATAGGAACCCTCTCTACTAGACAATCACCTAGCATTTAATCAAACTCTTAGCACGTTCACTCATGCCGTCACACAGTGTTCACTTCAACCTGTTTTGATTTTAAATCCCTTGGGTTAATCAACCTAAATATTAAAAGTAACATTTAATCCCTTCACCTAGATGATCAAAATATAGAAATCATAGACAAACCTCATCCGCTCAAATTCAACTTACACAATCATGTTGCTCAATTTGAGTAAAGGGGGAAGAGAAACGGATCCAGTTCATGGAGAGCACGGGTCCTCTGGATTCAACAACAGAATCCTCAATTCATGGGTTGATTGAATGGAAAGTTAGCCTACCATGGCTGTGCACAAACAGAAAACGAAAAAGAAAGAAAAAAAAGAACAAGATGAACAGAAGAGAGAAAAGAAGAGAGGCGTTCTTGATCCAAAATTTCACAACAACATAAAGCTGCCGTCTAGCTACCCTAATCTGCTGTTTTAACCTAAAACTCAACCAGGTCAGAGTCTCCAAAACCGGCCCAAATTAAAACATAACTAATGGCTTTGGTCCCAGGTAATTTGGACTCCTAATTGCAAAGTTAAGCCCAATTAACTAAACATAGCTCCAGAATTTCGTGACTGACTTTGGCTCCAATTTTGACTACCTTATTGTCCGAATTTAGCCTTCAAGCCTCTAATACCATTTGTAGCTCTTTGAGTTATCTGCAAAACAAAATCAGAACAAGGTAAATCAGATGACTAAAACAAAAGTTATGATCAAAATACTGGAACAATGTAAATCTGAAAAATTAGCACGAAAATGAATTAAATCCAATTAAAAGCTCAAAGTCCAATTTAGACCAAAAACCATTAATTACACACTAAACAACCCTAAAATCATTAATCAAATGTAACAATTAAGTGTGATAAAATTCAATTATCATCAAGCCATCCCTTCTGCTGGCTGGAAGGAACTACCCCATGGAAGCATTAATGAACTCATCCCAACTCAACTGGGGTGTATCTACTAGCCTCCATCAAAAAAGGGTCTTATACCATGACTGAGCAACATGTTCAAGTTTGTAGGCAGCTATAGCTCAACTGACCTTTTACTAGAATAACCAAGGGCCTAGAGAACCTTATTCATTCCATTTAATAATCACTGAGGATCCTCTATCACATCTAATCCAGAAAACATAAGGAGTTCAAGCTTAAGAAAATCTCTAGAAGAGACATTAATACTCTCATAAGATTGCGATGGTCCCTATCTCTTTGGTCCTGTTTTAGTAGTAATCTATGCACCTAGCCTGCTCTGATCAACCATCAATCCTGCCAAGTTCTTTATGACTCGATGAACTCCCTGTAACTCGGCAATAACATATGTCATGGCTCCCTCCTAACCATTAGGAGACGATGACATATTCTCCCCCAAAGTCTGGCCTATAGGCCCTCTAGTGGGTCTACCATGACCTTGGTCTCAACCTGAACCTCAACCGCAAACCCTATCCCTTGCCATAGGAGAAGGCTGCCTATCAGATGCTACATTAGGAGCCTCACGACCTTTGGCTCCACGAGCATGAGAACGGCTCCTAGGTATTGTTACCATCTAGCAAAACAAACTTACGAGATCAAGACATAAACAGAACTCATGATAACAATAACTTCAAAAGACTGATCGACCACAAATAAATACTAATAACATCCTAACAAGCCTTTAGTAGTGTCTAAATTATGAATATTGTTGGCATCATACTCACAATTGTGACCTGCTAAAGAATACTTACTCCATTAACCATAGGGAAACCTAAACCTCTGATATCAACTTTGTTACGATACAAATTGGGGCTGTGACTAGTGCATTGGATAGCTCAGCCACCCTAGTAAGCCTATCTAGATCAACAAACATAATGGATTAAGGGTACAACTTTGTACCAAAACATTCAACAGAGTTTTCCCTAAAAATTAGACATCCTAAAAGCACAAAATCCTATTTAAATCACCATATCCACATACAAATAGATTTCCAACATGCAAAGTATCTACGCGATGCGAACAGGATACATACACACACACACACACATACACACACATTGCTTTTACAAATTTATATTAACACAATAGAAGCTAGATCTTGCTTGTAGATAATAGAGCACATTTAAAGTTAATACATAATCCAAAATGTACACAAGGAGACATCATCACAAGCAATCAAAAGAATATGCCCACACGTACAAATGTTGGGCTCATCCAAAACAGATGTTTCTTCTAGCAACTGGAAGGACCTGGACTTGGTGCAAGACTAATATCTAAAAAATGTTAGAGCAACGAGGTAAGTCACAAGACTCAAGAATGAGAGAAGCTTAGGATGAGTTTTCTTATATCAACATAGTCTCATTTCCAAAACATATGCAACTATATTGTGTAACGAAAATCTCAATAATTCCAAGTAATCATAAAATCTGGTATGGTACAAATCCAAATGTCAAATATGATTGGTCATATGTCAAAATACGAATTGAGAGGTCCCTAATCTAGATCCAAATAAATCATATATCTTTGTAATAAGCATACCATCTAAAGGATCAAAGGATGCTCATTAACTGGGGTGTGAACTAAGCCAGCCATGTGGGTCAAACATGTTGGGCTAATAACTCTCCTACTAGCTGGGGTTTGAACCAAGGTGCATCAAGGCTAATGTCTACTGCCATTAGTTGTAGTATTTTGTCAAAGTTTTCTCTCATGAAACAAACTTTTCATAGACCCAAATATAACCATACTCGCAGTTGAAATGTACAAACATAACAAAGTAATCATTTATCAATGTCTAGTGGGAATTCCAAAGTCCAAATATCCTTGTCATTTTCCAAATACTATCCTTATACACAAACTTCATTCTTTCATATCATTAGGAGTTATTAAACAAAACCTTTATTTAAACGAAAAGTTTCAAAGGTACTTGTTCCATTTATTTAATCATCTTTATCCACACATGATCCAAACTTAGTCTCCAAAGCTTTCCTCATAGAATTATACATGCAAACTTGCTGAAAATTTATTTGTAGTAACATGATAACAAAGATTTCTTAACCACCAAGAGTAAACTTTAGAAATAACCATGTGAGAAAAATATGCAAAGCTTAAAAACAAGTTATAGAGTATATTATCTACTCACAACACAAGTTGAGGCAAGTGGATCCAATTCGATAATGTCGTGACACCACTGGAAGCGATGAAATGATCCTCAAAGAATCTAAGATCACGGAAAAGGTATCATACTAAGAATAAAAGGTTAGAACTATATGATGGCCAAATAAAACATCTATTTAAGAAAGCCCCAAAGCACACCCTAGGTTCTGACACTAACAGTGTCAAATTCAAATACCTATTGCAAAATCTGACCAAATATATGAAATAGGAGGTGTTATGAGCCTTAGGATTAACTTTAGGAGCAAAGAGTTCAAAAAGAAGTGAGTAGATAGCATGGGTCTCTTCCAAACCGCAGGTCAACACTATAATGGTGTTTTGGAGGCTTGTTCAAGAAGCCACAACTTATTTACTTTTTTTCTATTTTACTCACCATTAACTTTAAAACATAAATGTAAATAAAGAAATATCTAGCTATTTGAATTCAAATAAAATATTAAAAAAATTAAGATTAAAAAATCAAAAGTCAAGTTCAAGTTTAATTTTACAAAAGTCCCAACTTTTTAAATTTTTTGCCTTCAAAACGAATTGGTTAAAAGTTATGAAAAATTCATTAAAAGTCACTCTTCAATTCTATAACATATAAGGATTAATTACCAGAAATTTCGGTTTCAAGAAAATACATATTTTATATAGCCCTCTAAATATGTGCTTATGTTAGACTTGAAAATTTTCAAGACCTAAAATGACAAGCAATAACTAATTATGTCTAAACGATTTCAAATATCTTTTGGTAAGTTAAGATTAACTAAAAAAGAGTAGCTCACATGGTCAATCCTTAGAGCTCAAGCGACATGAAAGAGACCTCGTATATGCCAAAATTCCTATACAAGGCAGGGGTATTATAGTAAGAGTCTCTCCCAAAAAAAATTTCCGACTCTTGCACTCTATTTTTAATTGTCATGCATTTGTTTCCTATAAATTTCATGCAAATACAAATTAAGAAAAATTAAAATTGATCAATCAAAATAGCCTAATAAATTAGTGTAATAATTTGGGAAAAAAATCTATTTTAAGAATTAAAAGTAAGAATGTCTCCCAAAATTATTTTTCCAGCTCATGCAGTCTATTTTTCCCGTTTATGCATTTGTTTCTTACAAATTTCATGTAGACACAAATTAAGAAAAATTAAAGTTGATCCCTGATTTGGAAAAATTACCTATATAAATTAGTGTAATAATTTAGTAAACAAATCTAATATAATAATTAAAAGTAAGAGTCTCTTCCAAATTTTTTTCCTAGTCATGCAGTCTATTTTGTTCACTCTTGCATTTGTTTCTCATAAATATCATGTAGACACAAATTAAGGAAAATTAAAATTAATCATTTAATTTCAAATACTTTTACTCTCTTTCTTCATTTAGGTAATCCTCCACCGTTAGACTAAAATAAAATTAAGGGTTAGATGTTGGTATAAGAGTAAAACTCTTATGGTAGTATAAATTGACCACTCCCCATATATATATTTCGAATTTATTAACAAGATTATCTCGAATTACCTTTGATTTGACTGAAATGTTTTCCTTCGAAGAATTAGTGGACAATGAAATTGGCTATTAAGAATATGTGAAAATATAATTAGTCTATAATTCTGATAATGATAAAAAATAAAATTCTTTACCCCTACAATGTTTCAACCTCAAACCACAAGTGATTTGAGTTCTTTTACTGCTATTTTAACCTATTACAAAACTATTTTAAGCTAGTTTGTGTTTGATTTTTTATTTTTTTATTACTAAATTTTATCTTCATTTTAATATTATTTATTTTTTGATTCATAGAATATTCCTACATCTTTTAATATTGTGAAAGCATGAATGATTTATATATTGATTACGAAAAAAATTTTGTAATGTTATGACATTTTTTCAAATGAAATAATCCCAAGCTTTTTACAATAGGAATTTAAATTTATATTTTATTGTGTACCAAAAAGCAAATTTTGTGACAAAAAAATTCATATTTCACCAATAAATACATTATTAGTATTATTTTTGCATATAACCAGATTGTTAGTATTTCAAATTCAAATATTGTTATTATTCTTTTTGCATATCACCTTATTAATTAACTTTTTGTATTAACATTATTATTATCCTTTTGTATATCACACTTGATTGATTACCAATTGAATGTTAATGAATTAATAGTTTTTATTGAAATTATCATTTTTAAATGAGTTAATAAATATTTTTAAAAGTTTTAAATTTTAAATATTATATATTTTAAATGAATATTATAAATTATTATTAATTAATAATATTTTTATTTATTTTTCATAACAAATTCACCGTACATCATATTAATACAAATATAATTTTTTTTAAATTTTTTTTTTTTTTTAAACTCTCAAACATCATAGCTCTAAAAATGAACTTAAAAAGGGTTGTATTAATACGGACAGTATCACAATGTATGATCATAAATTCATAATTTCCTCAAGAATGAGTTCTTTTCAAGCAGTCTCGGGACTTGGGAAGCTACTGTGTCGTTTTTTGTTTTTGTCGACGGCTACTGTTTAGTTTGATACGGCAAAATAGGAAACAAAGTTACTTCTAGGCTCGCAAACTGCCAAAGCCCACGTAAGGGAGTCTGGTTTTACAGCTATGCATTGTTAAATTCAAAAAGCGGAAACAAACGGCCATTTCCAAAACATGACCCAGCTGAGCGTGAGTTCTCGTACGTTTAATTGGTTATAAATTATTATAATTGATTTTAGTGAGATGCGTTAATTTTAATCTTCTTGACAATGATATGGTGGGTAGGTATGAGAATGATCACATTTGTGTAAGGTAATAATTGAAGGGCAAAAATATAAGCTAACATGGCCAATCTGGATCCCTTTTACTTTCAATTGCAAGAGAATATGTCACCATGGATTGCAATGGATTATACAGTTACTTTTCAATATGACTACGATGCCCCTCAGGATCTTAAAAAGCACTGGATCAGATTATAGAATCCAGCAGCCTTATCCTCAAAAACTTCGAAATTGCCACGCCTTTAGAATTTTCCAGCCCAAAATACCGGAAAATAAAGAGGAAAAAAGTAGAAAAGAAAAGAGGGAAAAAGAAATGGCAACAAATTTTCTCGCATCTGCAAGCCCCTTTCTACTACCATCTTCCTCAGTATCCTCCTCCTCACCCTCTTTGTCTATAGCAACATTAATATATGTTCACCACCCAATCAAATGTATTGTGAAGAGGCAATTAACTCTTTGCAAAGCAGTCAACCAGGCAGCACTGCATCCTCCAATTCTGACCAAAAGAGGCCTATCCATCAGCTTCCTCACCAGCTTGGTGCTCTCATTGGCTGGTAAGAGCTGCTTTGATGCTAATGCAGCAATACTTGAGGCAGACGATGATGAGGAGCTCTTGGAAAAAGTAAAGCGGGACAGAAAGAAGAGACTTGAGAGGCAGGGAGTTATCAATTCATCCAGCAAAGAAACAGGTCTGATCCTTTTGCTTTCTCCTTCATTGTGTGAATGTGGAACTTTCCTTCAAATATTCACCTGAAGATGGCCAGTAAAGTACCTAAACTGTCTGGGTGATCATCACCTATTATGTGTTGCCAGATATAAGAAATTCATTTTCATGTTTCTTTCCTTAAATTGTTTGGCTTGGTTCACCAGAATGCAAATAAATTTTCAAATAGATTGATAAGTTTGAGGGTTTACACTCTGCAGAGGATAGAATGATGTGATCGATCCCATTTCTTGAGGGTTTCGATTGAACATAAATGGCTCACAAAGTTTGTTGTCCTGATTGTATGTTTTGTCAAATGTGATATTCAATTACATGTTTCTTTCACGTATCCGAAATATTAATTGATTAGCTTGTTTCACGGGAATGCAAGTAAAGTTGAGCCTATGCAAAGGCAAGCTGTGTAGTTTAATTGTCTGCTCTAGGGTTATAGTAAAAGGATAGCAAATGAAAAATAATACCATGCTACTGATATTTGACACTACCTACATTGTAATGAATGATTACTTTTAGCCATCAGAAATTGAACGAAGATGTAAAATTGCCAAGGCATGTTGTTTGTTCTCTGCATCTGTAAGGCTTCTGTATAGTCTTAGAATTAGTGAAAAATGCAATACAATCAAGATATGAAGTGGTCACACTAACTGAGTTCATTTTCCTCCTACCAACCATGGTAATTTCCAGAATGAGGGACTGAACTTATGTTTGGGAGTTTTGAAAATGATGAAGTGGAGTGGTTTATAATGGAGTGGTTTGGAATGAAGTGGAGTGGAGTAGAAAGAAAAGAGAATACCACTATTATTTTGAAGTTTTAATAAGGGAATAGAGAAAATTGCAATTTAATTAATGGAGTAGAGAGGACTTCTAAGATTACCTTTTTAATTTTTATTATCAGCCTCATGATTAGAGTTATAAAGGTTAAAAAAATAAATGACTATGTATAAAGAAAAAAAGAAAAAGAAAAGACGGAAACACTTCAATCCATACCTATCAAATTAGAGGGTATGAAAATTTGAGAGTTTGAATGGTATAGAGTGCTTTGGATTCCCCTCCTTAATCATTCCACTCCATTACTAACCACTTCACTCTTCCATCCAAAACTCTCATTATGAACTTGCTCCTGCTATTTATCCCTGTTATTATTATTTTGAGGCCGCCTTCAGCCAGGGCAAGTTTCCATTGTAACTTCAGTACTCAAATTGAAATTCTCTAGCAGGATATCTTCAGGATCTGGTGTACAAGCTGAGAGAAGTTGGTCAAGCAATTGAAAACAATGATCTATCGACTGCTGGTTCTGTCCTTGGGGGCGGCACTGATACAGATTGGGTTCAGAAAGCTAACATAGCGTTCAATAAGGCAAGTCTGGTTCCAGAAATGACTACATTCATTATGACTAGCTTTGTTATTAAATCTTTCTGTCTTGAATACTCGTTAAAAAAAAAAACCAGTTGTAAATTCTCGTGACAACATGAATTATCTAATTTCTTTATTAATCTTTCAATTGGTAGAAGTTTATTCCCGTGATATTTAAATTCTTTTATTGCTACATCAGATTCTGAATTTTCAGAACAGGAGAAAATTGTTGCCTCTGTTATCCATTTCATGTGTTTGAGATTGAAACAGATGGACTCGAAAATTCTCAAACTCAGTACTTACCATGAGATACACTAAGGCTGTTAGGGACTTGAGAGTTTGGAGGGTAGGAGAAGGAAAGGATGAGAGATTAATTAATAAGTTCTCTTTTTCCTTGTTTGAATGTTTTAAATATTTTAAAATCCTCTAAATTGAAGGAATATCAAAATGTTCACAAAAAATAATAAAGAGAGGGTTTTAAAGAATTTTTTAAAAATCATTTCTTTTCTCCCCTTCTATAAAACTTCCAAACAAAGAGAAGATTTCTAATAAACCTCCCCCTTTCCCTCATTTTCCTTCATAAATCCTTCATCCAAACGCAGCCTTAAGATCTGAGCATACTCTTTAATCTCCATTTGAAAGTTTGAACCTTTTTTAGGTTGATGGATATTTTTTAAGAAAGTTTTACCTGTTTTTATTCTTTCTTTTCCTGCCTCTGAACGTTTAGATATCTCACTGTTTGTGGATAACCTTAACAGCTGAGCTACAGTCCTGAAGAGAAGACTGAGGTGGACACATTCAATTCCTCACTAACTTCTTTGATTTCATCAGGTGGGTTGCATGTAACTAAGAATCAAGTTCAGAAAAGGGAGAAAAAGTATGCTTCTGCCCCATAAAAATTGAGTCCGATTGGACACATTCTTTTTTAGAAAAAATATTTTAAAAAAAAAAATACTTCAATATATTTTTAAGTATATTTGGACGTAACTTTTAAAAAAAATAAAAATTAAAAAAAATTAATTTATCTCTTTTTTTGGAAGCTAATGATCTCTAGCTTTTGAAAAAAGTAAAAGGAGAAGTAGTTTTGAATATAATTTTATGATAAAAATATTTTTTACTTTTATTAAAAATTACATTTTATATCCTCTCTTTTTCCTTCTGATGAACTTTATTTACATAAACCTTCTTAGGAAATTTTATGAATTATATTTTAAATAACGTAATTTTAAGTCATTGTGCCCTAACATCTTAAATTAAATTCTGATTTCAATGAATATATCACTTGGAGAAAGTAAAATAGAATAATATTAGTAGCATGTTGTTAAGTCTTTGGGTACACAATTAGACATGTTATTACTTTATGTCTCATTTTTTATAATGTTGTTACTATGATATACTTAAAAATCTCACCATTCCTATTATGCTAGCCCATTTAATCATATCTTACATATCATAACTCATCATATTTTACATTTAGATATCTTTTTTAATAATTTTGATATAGATTAAGTGTTTCTATTTTTTTTTATCCAAACAAACTTAAAATTCTTTTTATTATTTAAAAATACTTGTTAAATATTGTATTTAAATACAAAATTATTTTTTCTTAAAAAAAAAAATTTACTAAAATAAGATATATAAAAAAATGTTTTCCAAACGAGTCCATTGTCCACCTCTGGGCATCCTGTTGACATTGGATATCACCTGTCAAAGAAAAACAGCCAGTTTGCTACCTTGTAGATATACTCTTAAGATGTCTTCATATCAAATTTTTAGGTACACAAATCTTCATATCTAATTTTATAAGCACATGCTGAGCCTTTTCTTTTCTTTTCTTTTCTTTTTTTCTTGCAGTTGCTCGGAATGATGTTGAGTCCTCCAAAGTTGCCTTCGTGTCTTCCGCTAGTGCATTTGAAAAGTGGACATCCTTGACAGGGTTGGCTGCTAAGCTTAAGGGTCTTTGAGGGAAAAGAAGCTACTAGACAAGCTATTTCATTTCATCATTTCGGGATGCATATCGAGAATTCCATTAATTTTCCCCCGCTGGGTCGCCTAATTGGTGTCCTGAAGCGAGGAGTGATAAATAAATAGATGAATTTGATGTATTCTGGTTGGATTATGATAGATAGCCTCCCATTTCCCATAACTAAGATATTAAGTAAGGAAAAAGGGCATAGCAGCAGAGGATTGGGGGCACGTGCGGGCATGTGGGTAAGGTATGGTGTGGGTTTGTTTTGTAACAACCTGCTTACGTGGCAGGTAGGGACGGGGGCAGAATTGGTAATGGGTATAGAATAAGAAGAGAGGAGAGAAGAGAGGAGGCTGTCAGGAAAATTAGTGGGAAAAGGTTTGGGGCCTTTTGGCTGGAAGGTGCAAACCCTCAAGGTCTACGTTTTCTTTCATTGTTATGTTTTGTTCCTCGACTTTTCTTAGTTCTTCATGTACAGAGCTTTAGCTAGCTGATAACTCCCTTGTATCAGCGGAGAAACCACCCACTATATTGAGATAAATAAAAAGAAGAGCTTAGTTATTTCATATACCTATCAAATTATTAATAAATGGATAGAAAATAATCCAGCAATGCATTAGGATCTACTAAAAAATTATTAAAGTCATCTAATCTATCAATAACTTTTTTAAATGAATAATATAGAATTCATCCATTAATCTAATTTAATGAATATATATTAAATTTATTCGTTCTTAACTAGATGTATCAAGACTCCTCCTTTATCAAAATACATTCTATTCTTCAAAAAATATATATAAATCCATTAGATTCAATAAATACTTTGATTGGTCATTAACCATCTATTAACTAATATTAATTCAATTCATCAAAATCTATTAAATCTATTATAATAATTAGATGGATTAAATTAAATTTATATATAGATGGATTGAATAGGTCATAAATTCATAAATCTAATTACCACCTAGAGCAGTCTCTTCTCAGTTTTATCTAGCACAATTGGATAAAGATCAACAAGCTCATTCGTTGCTCTTGTACGCTGAGCTCGGGTTATGACCAGTCTCACTGAAAATTGCAATTTTGATGCCAGGATGTTTTTCTTCTTTTTGTTCACAGACAGTGCAAATGGAAGGCCTTTCAAGTTGAAGGGTAATAAAATTGTAGCTCAGCTGCGGCCGGTTTCCCTTATGCCAACAGTATGTCAGCAGAATATAGCAATCTGGGTTCAACAAAGAGGCTCAATTTCACTTCAAAATCAACTCTTATTTTTTCTTTTAGATACCAAGGAGGTCTGAGATTTAGGGTGGAAAGGAAAATGATAGAATAAAGTTCAAGCAAAACGACCTGAATAAAAATCGAGTAGAAACAATCTTAAAAGAGTAATGTAAATTGAGATACAACTCCTAGACAAATCAACTTTAATTTTACTGAGGAGAAAGACATATCTCACGAGGGAAGTTATCTGCACTCTATTTTTCACAAAATATTGTTAATTATAATTTTTTAATTAATTAATTTTTTTATTCCAGTCAAATCTCTCTTAAATAATCTATTAGCCTTACGCCAGTTCCAATGAATGAAAATGGACAGACTCTTTATTCCAATATGAAATGGGAAAGACAGGACTTGCATTGGACCGTTCTTCAGCCAGGACCAATGGCTGTAAACAGCATATATAATAAGACCTAAGATAAAAGTTTAAGAGTAAACAGAATATTTAGGATCACCCCCATACATGATTACAGGTCCATATCACATTACAATTATCTTACAACATAATGTTACAAAGGATACTAGATGCTACACGTATCTCCAATACATCGAAGCATGGTACATTGTAAGGCTACTCTAAATTGTATCTGGTGGTTTCAATAAACAATCAGACAAAAATAACATTAACAACAAATACTACAGTCATCTTCAGACAGATCTAGAGGGGTCAGAATGAGAGGAAAGAAGCCAAGAGCTGATTATTCTATTACTTATTCGGGGCTTTGACCTCACCAATTCAACTCCCATGGTTGCCATTCTCGGTGAACTCTGCTTCAGCCTTCTTGTTTATCTCAATAACCTTGTGATGTTCTTCATTGTCCACTTTTGTTCCTTGTTTTTCCTTGATTTCGCCTTCAGATTCATGAGAACTTCTGTTGCGCTCCTCTTTATTCTGTCCTTCCACTTCAACCTTTTTCTCAGCAGTAGTGGCTGTTGGTGATTTCTCTGCCTCCCCAGATCCATCATCCTTCTTTGTCTCTTCCTGTGGTTGCCCAATCTTCTGAGAAACTTCAGAACCCTCAGCTCCTTTGTCATCCACTTTCTCTTTCAGTGCATGTAGCCCTCCATCAGCAGTATTGGCTTTTCCTTCATCATTAGGTATATTGACATTTTCTCCAGCTTTAGCTTCTTCAGAATGAGTGGATTCTTTGACTTCTGTATCCTCCTCTCCCTTCTTATCTTGATTTTCCTTCACATTTTTTTCCTCCTCATTATCTTTATCATCCTTAGTTTCAGCAGCTTCTTGCATTTGCACTTCTTTTGTCTCCTCTTT
This sequence comes from Castanospermum australe, assembly GCA_019955255.1. Lineage (NCBI taxonomy): Eukaryota > Viridiplantae > Streptophyta > Magnoliopsida > Fabales > Fabaceae > Castanospermum > Castanospermum australe. Next base: position 163,971 of record NSJW01000500.1, read on the forward strand.
TCCTTCCTGGGAAGTTTCTTTTTTAGAAGCTGATGATCTTTTGCTGCGCTTCTTTGAGGGCTCACTTTCTGGTGGAGGAGCTGCCTTGGCCTTCTCACTGATTCTTGCCGATCTTCGTGGGGCCTCACCAGTGCCCCAATCAAATTCTGATACAGCTGGGCCACCAGGGTGTGCCTTCAAATACAGTTCCAGTTGCTTCCTGTTATTGATCTCCTCTCCCGTTGGTGCAGTAAACACAATCTCGTTTTTCTTTGGGGTTCCAGCCTTCTTTGGCAAGAACTGCAAGGAGACAATATGTGATTTATGAATCATCTTATATGCAAATGCATGCAATAGAGTAACAATCATAATACATACAAGATTTTGGTTGAGTTCTTAACTTCTAAATGTGATCCCTAATGTGAAGAAAGAAGCTGTCTTCACTAAATTAATATCGTAATTACAATAGAGCCCTTGAGTACGGTACTCATGCAATTGAAAGTTACAGCAAAGTTTATGAAATGAAGAGGATATTAACCCCTTGAGAAAAATTGATTCAAAATGCTGTTTCTTGCTCCTGTTTGTTTTTATTAATATTCATGAGATATGTCCGCAAAATTGTAGCGACTTCCACAATTTCACATAGCTTGATCTTAAACTCTTGGTTTCAAGGTTCAGTTTCACCCACATATATAGCCAAAAAAAATCATTAGAAGTAAATTTCATAGATATGCCACCAATGTTCTATACAATCAATACCCATCCCACATTTCTTTATTTTCTTTTTTCAATTCATAATAGTGAAATCTTCCCATTATTGGGGCAGAATCATTCTTACTTGGACTTTGAACTGGTGCCTAGTTTAACATCATTGATTGTTACAAATAGCAGTTTTACTATTAAACTTCAGGAAAAGAGTAGCATGGCACCAAATTAACCTTGTGCAGTCAGAAGGCATTTCTTTCCCTCTTTTATCCTTCCACTCAGGCTATACTCGGGAAAGGTGAAAGTCCACGGAATGGTGTGGAAGAGACGAAAATGTGAAGACAAGTATCCAAGGCTTGTACTGTGACCAAGAAACACGAAAGCATACACATACGGACTGTATATGAACCATTTACCAATCTAGAACTGCAGTAATGGAAAATAAATAGACAATATCATGCAGCAGATTACACTGACCTTCCCTTAGGTTTGAAAGCATACACAAACATCCCCTCAAGTTTTGTATTATACAAAGACTAGTAGTTAAGGTTTAAAGGGGTAATGTGTCTAGACAAAAAAGGTGAGTCTAGAGAGTTCAAGCTTTCAAGGGCTCTACTTCTTGTCCATTAAATCACCCTAGAGATATGTAATAATTTTTTATATAAATATACAGTAAATGCAAAGTATCTAAGATGACCTAATGGACCAGAGTGAAGGGCTCGAGTTCTCCATACGCTCACTGTAAAAAAATATTTATACAGGGGGCATACATGTTTGTAAATTATTCAAACATGTTTGTCAGGTAAAAATTTAAAACAGAGGAGGTCAGTATAATTTCTGAAATTCGAAAACCTCAAGTGAAGTCGAGAAATTCTTATCTACTTTGAGAGAAATATACCAATTCAATTAAAACATAAGACATCGCACAGAATATGCATGTGTTCCATCAAATTAAATTTAGTATCACTCTCAGAATATATAAGTATTTCTCCGAGATGTCAGTGTAATTTACTTCAATAAATTTCATAAATGATGTTACATGGTGGCTTTCTCATGAGGAAAAAATAAATGTGTCCTAATGTTAAATTTAAGAATTGTCACAAAATATTATGATGAATGGATGTAAATATTACTTTGATAACATCATGATTGTTGTTGCATGGTGAGAAACAAGATTGTTTCCTTCTGGTCAATAAGTATGAAATAGATAACATCATAACAATCGTTACCTTGTCACAACTCACAAGAAGGAAAGTAACAAAACAATTTATACAAAATCTAAAAAGAATCAAAATGAAACTTGATTTTTTCCCCATTTGAGCACATAGGCAAATACCATATAATATTTAATAGGGGTTTCTTGATGCTCATTTGAAGTTAAGCAGCAAAAGTAAGGAAATTTTTCATGTGAAAAGCCAAAAAATGATTGTAGCATCTTAAAAATAAGAGAAGATATTTATCATAAACCATAAAATTTATCTAATAAAACTGAATTAAGCTGTACATGAAGTCGGGAAGAGGCACGAAAACTCAAACAAATGCTGATTAAGCTAATTGCATTGTAATACAGAAGTTACAGTACTTGCATATGGCTTCAAACTTAAACAACATATTCCTTTAATGGCAAGACTGCATGCTGCACTATATCGATGGAACAAGCAGAGCCTGGCTAGCACCATCAAGATCAAATAAGTACAAAGTTACAACTTGAGCCTGGGACACTACAACAAACATTAAGAGATTGTGTCAACAGTCAACCTGATACATTGGCTCCCATTGACTATATGTGAGAAAACTAGACATGACTGAGTTCCAATAAACCATGTGGCTCATGCTCTGCTCAAACTTGTATTTGCTAATTAACACTAAGTCTGGTGTTCAACCTCACCAGCTTAAAAGTGCAGATCTACAGTAACAGACAGCATCACTAAATATTTTCAATCTAACCATTATGCAATGTATTAAAAAATACTAGAGTAAATAAAAATGGCCCGTTGAATGATTTGATTCCCTGTTATTTTTATGACATCAGTGCTAAAAATAAAATCAGATAAATTGGCTCAATGTCATAAGGCTAGCAGAACATCTTAAAAGCATAACATTAAGAACAAAACTCTGAGAATGAAAAGTTATGTTCGATGTAAAACATGAAATTATTCAAGATGTTTTTCTAATTTCGGCCACTTTTATGTTCTCACCTCTTTTTGGGGAAGGGGGGCGTTAAGCAGTGGGGAATGATTCAGATACAAGAATAAAGCTAGTCATGTTCTCCCAAGAACAGCTATTTGTAAAAGATATCTTGCCAGATGTAGAAAGATAACTTCACTCACAAGCCTCGAGTCCAACCTTACCAACTTAAAAGGTCAGATCTACTGTAAAACACAGCATCACCAAATATTTTCAGCATAACCAACTATGCAATGTATTAAAAAATACTAAAGTCAATAAGAATATGATCCGTTGAATGATTTGATTCCCTGTAATTTCATGTGAGATCAATGCAAAAAGAAAATCAGATAAATGGCTCACTGTATTAGGGCTAGCAAAACATCTTAAAATCATAACATTAAGAGAAATTATGTTGGATCTCATGTATGAAACCATGCAAAACATTTTCCTGATTTCTGCAGCTTTTCACATTTCACCTCTTCTGAGGGAGGGTGGGAGTGTTAAGCAGTGGGAAGTGACAATGATACAACCATAAAACTAGTCTGTTTCCCAAAGAATGATTATTTTAAAAGGTATCTTGACAAATGTAGAATGACAACTTTATTCAAAAGTAATTCAACTTAAACCGTGTTTTCCTGTCCTTTCAAAAAAGCAATACTATAATTTAATCTATCATTATGGAACAGGAATTTGGTAGGCAATTGTATATTAGGATTATTTATTTCTGAAAGAAAAAAAATAAACCCAACCCGCAACACTAGAAAATAGAAATAATTATCCTGTGATTATGGTTTTAAATTGCGGTTGCTGTTGCGGATGCAGTTACGTTGCGATTGTAAAAATTGCGGACACTTGAGGAAAAATGCTGCTGATGCGGCCGCAATTGTAGTCGCGTTGCGGTCGCAATTGCAGTCGCGTTGCGGTTGCAGATGCTCCCGTAACAGTAATATTGCGGCTACAATTGGGGTTGCGGACCGCAATTTAGAACCATGCCTGTGATAAAATACCAATAGCGGCCAATACGCGAGCAGCTATATTTGATAGAGTTTCCATTTCAAAATGTACAATAAGACAATGATACAAACATCTAGAACAAGAACAATCAAGTCCAATCATGTGGTAACCAACTTCCCCAAATTAAAAAATAACAAAAATAAAGTAAGAAATTTCCACAAAATTTACTGTAACCATGAAACGAAAGTTTTGAATGCAACCCATGCACACAGAAATAGAATTGGAAGGGGGACCCTCGTACAAAAGTTCACCAATGTCGGAAACGAAAAGTGGTAAACATGTCGACGTAAATATTACATAAGGACACAGTACGGATCGACCAAAATCCATTTCCCAATATGGAAAAGTCGGACCCGTCGAGAAAACCCTAACAGATGACTTGACACTCAGCAGCTAGATAACTTTTCCGAATTCAAAACATAAAAAAGCTTAAAGCTTTGATGCGAATTTCGAAGCCCACGTATCCAGCATGCCACAATTCAAGATGAACTAAGCAAATGGGAAAAAAGCCCTAGGTGGTGTCCCATCGGCACGGCATCTAATCACGCAGTGGAAGACAGAAAATCGCAAAAATAAACGATGCCCACGTCGAAATTCGACGTCAAAGCAAGAAGGGTAGCACAAGAACAACCAATTATGGTAACTTGAGATGCGAATTCCCATGAAATGAATAGTCAAAGCGAAACAGGGCAAAGCACAGAGGAAGAGAGAGAGAGGAATGAGAGGAGGACCTTCTTCTTCCAACCAGGTGGAGCAGGGAGTTCCAAGGAGAAAGGTTCCTCCGTCGCAGCACCCTCCTTCTCCACCGAGCTCGCCATTTTCACCTGCAAAATTCAGAAAAACAAAAACCACCAAACTCAGGAGAGAAATATACAAGAGTAAAAAATTCCTTTGTTTTTTTTTTTCATTTTCACAGGAATTTATTATTATCAGAAGAAAATGATAGAAACAACCAACGAGGAAAGAGAAAAATACTTGCTCTTTTGGTTTGTTTGTTTCGCTTTTTCGTTCTTGCTGTGTTTCAGTGAAATTGGGTTGTGATGTTTGGTTCGTGCCTGAGATTCTGAGGAGAAAGAAGAAAGAGAGAAGCAATTAAAGAAGAAGAGGGTTCGCAGTTGCGACACGTTGTGGTGTCGCCAATAAATGTGTGTACCCCCGGGCACTCTGACAAAGCTTGTGCTGGATTCGATTTGTGCGTTGGGCACTTCCAAGCGTCACGGTGCTCTCTTCTGCTGCCACCTGTCTCTACCCTTGTATGATTTATCTTTTTATTTCTTTTCCTCAATTTATGCTTGCACCCAATATTTATAATTATTTTTAAATATAATTTATATATATTTTCACAAATGACTACATAATAATATTTATAGTTAATTTTTTAATATAATTTATAAATATTTTTATAATATTAAATTAGTTTATAAACTAAATACAACTAAATATATTTATATTAATATTTATAAAAAAAATTATTTATATATTATTTTTTATTATAATAACTTAATTTATAAATTAAATATGCGTCAATATATATCATTTTTTTTGATAAAAAATTATTTTTAAATTTATTTGCATATTTTTATAATTGTATAAACTTAATCAAATGTTTTAAATTTTAATTTTAATTTATATATTATCTTACTATGACTATACAAATCATAAATTAAAAAAATAATAAATAATAAATATAAGTTAGTTAGTTTATGTAGTGGGAATACTGTTCATAAAAGTATTACTACAGTTTATATAAATCATTGATTAATATAAAAAATTTCTCCTCATTAATAAACTTTGAATTTGTTTGGAGGATATTGTGTAAGAACTTAACATTATATAATGTTAAATAACTTACAAGAGTATTGCATCAACTGATGATATTATATGGTGTTACATGACTTATAAAAAATTTTGATTGAGATCATATTAGCATATAACATAATGTGGAATTACATATGGTTTGGAAGAAACTACATTATCATATAAGAAGACGCGGTGTTACATGACTTATATGAGTCTTTTTGTATATGTTATGTCCCATATTAAGTAAGTTAGGAAGCTCAATGTGGTATTTAAGTCATAAGGTACTCCCACCCAATAAATTAATCTTTTGGGATAAGCTTTCTTCATTGGCTTGAATCATAATAATTGGTACTTTTATTAAAAGTCGGCCCACGTGGAAGGGGAGATTTGGAAAAGGCAGAACGGGTGGTGATGCTAATATTGCAATATTAGTCCAGGACTAGTCAAAGGAGGCTAGTACATAGCCAGCCCATTTCAAGCACCCAGAGTTGGCCATTGCGGATACCTTCTTTTAAAGGGGTATGCAATGTTATGTGCCAAATTAAACAAAAAAAAGACTAGATATGATACTTAAGTCATAAGGCACTCTCACCCAATAGACTAACCTTTTGGGATGAGCTCTCCTTATGAGTTTGAGTTATAACAGTGTGCCACATCAACATATAAGATGACATGACAAATTTTTGGAGGAGGTCACCTCATTGCATAATATAACGTGTCGCTACATGATTTAGAAGATGTAACATTATCAAATATGATAACATAGTATTCTATAACTTGGAGGAGACAACTTTAATGTTTGGTATGCCACATTTTTTGAAGAAGCCACTTCAAATCACATAATATGACATGGCGCTACATGATTTAGAAGATGCCATGTCATCAAATATGATGACATGACATTCTTTGCTTGGAGAAGTCAACTTTAATATATTGTATATAGATAGATATATATATTTATTAATTATTATCTATTATTAAAAGAAAAATTAGTTTATTTGTTTCCGTTTGCGGTGTGTTTCTACATTTTTTTCTTTCAAAATGAATGCAACTTTAGTTTAATTTTTATAAACCAAAAGAAAATAAAATGTGATATTGTTGAATTCAATTTCTTTTTCTGTGTCTATGCAATGTGCACATTGATTTGATATATTAAAGAGTGTTCGTGGTTTAATTAGATTCAGTTTTGAAGGAAAAAGTCTTTTGAATCAAATCAATCGATTTTCTTATATTGGAAACCAAAACTGATTAGTTTTATTCTAATTGCATAAGCAAACCAAACTAAACCATTCTAAATCAATTTGGTTCGGTTTGGTCAATTGGTTTTTGGCTAAGTATTTTTTTTCACAAAAAAGATCATATCCAATTTGAATTTTTTCTTTTCATAACTCAATTAACAACAAATTAACCTAAACATATTAATAAAAGTATAATCAAATAGATATCTACAGAAACAATAACAAGTTAAAATCTTATAATTTATGAAGATGTAATTATAAAAATATATATGTATAATTACGTAAGTTCGGTTTTATTTGGTTTGGTTCAGTTCCATAAATGAAAACTAAAAACTAAATCAAACCAATCGGCTTTTATAAAAAGAGAACTGAACAAAACTAATTACGGTTTTTAGTTTTTTTTGGTTTAGATTGGTTTAATTCAGTTATGAACATCCCTATGATATATTGCATGGGAATGTGTTTGGATAATTATGATAACTAAATTATCTATTTCGTGAACATGATTGATAATAAGATTCATTGTATAAAATATTTTCTCTTTTTACTTTCATGTGGTAGGCAGCGTTTCAAGCTGGTTTCAAAATTATGAAGAAAGATTAAAAAAAAAAGTTTGTTGACGAATGTCTAAGAGTTTCAAGTACCCCAAGTACAATTTTGCCTGAAATTTGACTTATGTTCTTCTTTCTCACACAAATTTTGTGATCTTATTTGAAATAAAAAAAAGTATCAAGGTAGTACTAGCCTGGTGCATGGAGCCAACGCACTTGTTCAGTATTCTTAGCTAATATGGGTAGCATTAGCCTATTGTATGGGTCGCATGATAGTTCAATTCAGGCCCAAGTAGGTAGGCATTTTCTCATTTGGATTTAAGACCTCCTTATACTAGTGATTGTTGTTCAGAACTAGTATGATGTATTTGAAGATTCCCAACATTATGATCATTTGGATATTTATGATTACCCATTGAACTTTGTTTAGAATGCTTAATGCTTACTTCGATGTATTATGGAAGTTGTAAGAACATTTTACATATTGAGAATCTTAGGTTTTTAAGCTTGTCCCTTTGTTTTAGTCTATATATATTATTTATCACTAAATCTTGTGACTCACTTCGTTACTCCTACATTTTTCAAATACCATTCTTGCTTCGAGTCCAAGTTCTCCAACTATATAGGAGTTTGCTATTGGTCAACCCAACAAGGGCATCTATTTCTTTAATGTACTTTTGTTTCACACATAATAATTATCATGAGTTCTAGACAGGTTCTATTATTTACAGTCAGGATTCAACTTCCATTGTTGATTAGTTTGGTTACTGGTAATATCTTGTAGCTTTGGGATGTATCCTTTGAATGATTTGTTATTTGGTGTAGTACCCTGATCTCATACAGGAATTTTTGGGTTATACGTGGTTTCCTTTGTGTTGTTTGAGCTCTTAGGATTGATCTTGTGAGCCATTTTATTTTAGTTATAAACTTCATTGAGTTAAATTCACATTGTCAAAATATATTTGAAGCCATTAGAATAATTAATGACCATCTATCATCTCAAGTCTTAAAATTTTTCTAAGTCTGGAATAGACACCTATTTAGAAGGCTAAATGAGATATGCTTTTTCTTGAAACAAAAAATCCCAATAATTGATCATTCTGGTAATTGATCATTGGACATTATGAAATTAAAGGCTAATTTTTAATGAATTTTTGAAAACCTTTGAACCATTCGTTTTAATGGCAAGGAGTTTAAAAAGTCAGATTTTCATAAATTTGAATTAAAACTTGAATTTTGACTTTTTATTCTTGCATATTTTTATTTTTTTGATATTTTATTTGAATCCAAATGCGAAGTATTTCTTTATTCACATTTATGTTTTGGAGTTATGAAAAGTAAAATAAATAAGAGGTATTTAAAGACATGTAAATAAGTAAGTGATGAGTTAGCTTACAAATAAGCTTGACCCTTAGATATTTCAACTAGCTACCCTCCCATATTGTCAACAGCCACCTCCCACGAATCTAGAGCCTTCAGCCTCACTCACTTCTCCATGTTCCCACTGCTATCCACGTCCCAACTATCATAAACCCACCTTTTTTGCTTCATCAATGTAGTAGACTTGTCCTTCCTGTGAGATTGGGTGTTAGAACTATGGTTTGGAAGAGACCTAAGCTACCTAATCACTTTCTTCCATTTTCTTGGCTCTTAAAGGTAATATTAAGGCTCATAACATCTCCTATTTTGTAGATATAGTTAGATTATGTGATGGGTATTTAGATTTGATGATGTCAATGTTTGAACCTAGGATTTGATTTAAGGATCAGGATCCTCTCCTATTTGTAAAATAACAGGAGAGTGTCTTGTTAGAAAGAAAGATACAAAATGTTTCAAACATGAAAAGTGAGATTTATAACCCATCATGGTGGGTTTTAAAATACTATAATTTATACGTATCTCTCTCCAATAGGATAGTCTTGTCACAGGAGAGAATCCAAATTCTTGATTTGGGGCTTTTTTGAATAGAGGTAATATTTGGTTGTTCTATGGTTTTAACTAGTGATTCTTAATATGGGTACTTTATTTGTGGTCTTAGATTCATTGGAAGATCACCCCATCATTTCCGGTGGTACTGCAACATCGTAGACCTAGAACCATTTGGTTTGCCTTGTGTTGTAAGTTGATAATATACTCTATAACTTGTTTTTAAGCTTTGCATATCTTCCTACATGACTATTTCTAATGTTATACTCTTGAAAGGTTGAGAAATCTAAGTTATCATGTTACAACAAATAGATTTGTCCATCAAGATTACATGTTTAATTTTATTATAAATGCTTTGGAAACTTACTTTATATCATGTGTTAATAGAGTTGATTAAATTCTTGGGAAAAGCACATTTGAAACTTTTTGTTTGATAAAGAGATTACATTTATTTAATCCTGATGATGTGAAAGATGGAATTTGTGTGCAAGGATGATATTTGGATATTGACAATGATGTTTGGACCTTGGAATTCCAGATGGACATTGCGGAAATAATTACTTTTATATGTTTGAATATATGGGCTATGGTTATCGTCACATTTGGATCTATGAAAATTTTGTTTTATGGGCAGAAACTTTAACATAATATGTAGCTAATGCAATTAGACATTAGTCTTAATGCACCTTGGTTTGAACCCCAGCTAGCAGGGAGTTGCAAGCACCGCATGTTTGGCCCATACAACTGACTTAGTTTAGGCCTTAGTTGGTGGGCATTCTTTATCCTTCGAGTGGTTACTCGTTGGAGAGATATTGGATTATTTGATTCTGGATTAGGGACCTCCCAGTTTGTATTTGACATATGATTATTTGATTTTAAATTTGACGTGTGATTTGTACAACACCAGAATTTATGATTATTTAGAATTGCAGAGATTTTTGCCACTTCATATAATTGCATATGTTTTGGAAATGAGAGTATGTTTGACAAAAGAAAGCTTATGTCTAAGCTTGTCCTTTTTTCTATTATAATTTATATTATCTCTCAATGAGTCTTATGACTCACCCTATTGTTCTCACATTTTTAGATAGCAATCTTCCAACAAGTCTACGTTCCCCAGCTTTGTTTAGGAGTCTGCCATTGGATAGCCTAACATCTTGATCATGTGGGCAATATCCTACTGTTACCTGTTATTGTGTTTATTTTGGTTCTTTTGGAATAAGTATTACACTTTAGATGTGCTTCACTATCTATAGGTAGGATCCAGCTTTCGTTGTGTATATATAGATTCGTAAAGCTTATGTACGTATGCACAACACACACACATACTCTGTTGTGCATCATGTAGATGCTTTAGTTGTTGGAAATCTGTCTATCCACAATATTGTATCTTTGGGATGTTCAACTTTCAAGGAAACTTCATTGAATTGTCAATAGAAATTGTGCATTTGATTTGTTGGTTTCACTAGGCTTGCTAGGTTGGTCAATCCATCCTATACACCAATCACAGCTTGGGTCGTGACATTTAGAATACTAGATATATGTTTATTGTGGGATAAACAGGTTATTTTGTAGGGGAAACTTTGCCAAATTTTTGTTAGAATCAAATTGACCATTATTGGCTTATTTGTTAAAACTTAAGCTAATTAGGTTGATTAATCCATTCTATGTGCTGGTCACTACCCCCACTTTGGATCATGGTAAGATCTTTCAACAATAAAAGTACCTCCTTGATTTATCATCCAATCTGCTAGATCTTTGCTTTGTTGTTATAAGGCACTCAACCAAAGGTTGAGCTCTAATACCAAATGAAGGTGGCAAGTTCACAAGAAGAGGAGTTTAATTATGCTTTGAACTTTCTTAAATCTTATAAATTTCGGAAGTGTTTCTCTTAGATGAGAGAAATGTAAGAATAACAAGAGAATAGAACAAGATAAAAGTTCAAAAGATACACTTCAACATAATAACTTTCTTTGAAAAATCCTTACTGAGTTTAGTAAATTCAAAAAAACAAGTTTCATAAACTTTCCTTTTAGACAAATAAAAATCTAAGATCAAAGCTTATAGTCAATAAATTTAAACTCAGAGAAGCTTAACATAAGATTTATACAGATATGACCAAATTACATGCCTACACCTAGTCCTCCACTTAGTACTGAGATTTTTATAATAGCGAGTGTTCTTCTTTCACCTTAGCCTCTCCAGGTTAGATTACAAGTAATTTTTTCACACACTTAGCCTCTTCAAGCTATACTTGAACTTTGACTAATCACTATCAGGTTAAGGATACAAAAGTGAGAATAAATGAGTTTAAGTTTGTTCTTAGATCAGTCAAGAAATGGATTACAAAAGGAATAAAATAGTTTTTGTCTCTACACAAGGAATAAATCAAAATTGAATAGTAGAGAATACATACAAGACTTCATATTCATTAGAGATATGAAACCATCTATGTGCCTCCACCTAACAGTTTAAGCTTTTTGGTTAGTTGATTCATGACATAATATCAAAGCATTTATGACTAAATGGTCTAGAATTTGATCTTTGTCGTCCTCATTTTTCTTATAATTAACTTGAATTTCAATATAAAGCAGAGTAGGCATGTGCATTGTCCATGCTTCAAGCCTAAAGGATCTTGTGTTAGAGGCATGTTAAAGATTTAAAACTATTCATTGTCTCCACTTAACAATATAAGCTTTTGGAATAATTGATTCATGACAAGAACAATGTAAGGCACTTCAAAATGGTTAAGAGTTTGTGGTTCATATGAATGTCCTGTCTGAAAGGTGTTCATTATCTTCCTTTCAAATTCAAGTTCAAAAAACTAGTCGTATGGAGCAATAAATGCTTCTGAAATGTCACAGGTTGTTATGATCATTTCCCTTATCTTATTACTCTATTGTGGCAACTTTTGTTCAAAGCTTTGTCTTGAAGCAGCACTAGTAAGAGTGGTGCTGAGAATGGTCTATAAATGACCATTCTAAACTCGATATAGGACCTCATGAATTTTCTCAATTCTTCCATTCAAACATGACTTGGATTTTCTTCATGCTCCAAGTGCTTAACCAATTTGGGTACTTCAGGAATTTCATCTTTAATCTTCAAAAATTTGAATTGAACAATTACGAACAATTTAATATGTAGCACCCTTCCTTAAAGGTATTGTGTCATATATTTAGTTAATTACTCCTTTAATATTTTATAATTAGAATATCAATGGTAGATTATTAAATAAAATTAAGCTATCTTAATTCCATATCCAGTGATTGGCTTTCTATTCCTTATACTTTAGAATACTCAAACTTAACCCTCCTTTCAAAACATCTTGATTTAAAAGTTAGTTTCCACACTTAATTGCTTGTTAAGTTGTTTTAAAATCGTACTAGATTAAAATTGTAATATAATGGATTACTTTAGAATTCATTATACTTCTTAAAGTTAGTTCCAGTTTAGGCTGACAAAAACTCTCTGCCTATTCACCGCTTGAACGCTGGGTTTCCACTGTCTGAGTGCCCAGAATTCATAAAAACACACAAGTTTCGGACTAGCCACCACTCAGGTGCCGAAATTTCACTACCTAAGCACTGGGCCACTGCCTAGGCGCCCAAAGGCTAGCGCCTAGGCACCACCAAGAGGCCGAGAGCATCACTTTTTTTTCTTGTTTTCTTTGCTTTTGATTACTTTTGTTATCTCTTGTTAATACTTCTAAACATGTTTCCATACATATATAACTAGGTTTTCATAAAGTTAAACATCCTTAAATATCCTTTGGTTTATGACTAATCTAGAGAGAAAAAGAACAAATATTACTTACATCAAATCATATCAAATTGTACATTAAAAATCAAAGACTAGGTTTTAACATTAAATATCCTCTATAAACTTTATAATCAGAAGGAAGTGTTCACTTTACATACTTCATAGATTCTACAAATTGAATGCTTACAATAAGTTTTTAGCCCTGTTCATCCAGGGTAATAACATAGAAATCTTAAAACAAACACTCTTGGCCGAGTATGAAATTTTCCATCCACATGATATAAAAGTCAATCAAAGACACCTTGAACTATTAAATCTGGAAACATTACCACAAAGGAGTGAGACATAAATCTTAATAAGCAATGACAATAATTTACAATTCAAAAACTAGTAATGCTCTAAGCTATGCTATGTACAGAAAATAACTTCTCATTTAATAAATATCACTTTCATTCAATAAATTCTTTATCTTTAATGTTGTATTACTAATATTATCTTTTCATTTTCGAGACCTTACACCATGATTCCAAACCTTTACTAAACTTTTACCACTTTGGAGAAGAGCTCTTTCCATGGTAAGGGCATCCCTTTGCCATAACCATTACCTTATATGAAAATCATGCAGGACCACCTCATTTGAGGGTCATTTCCAAACTTAGTGAGATCACTTCCTTAGCTTGAGGATCATATCTCAAAATATCTCTAGATCAACTCCCTTGGAGAGTTATCTCTAGCTTATTGGTAACAGACATTATTTTTTCATAATCTATTGTCAAATTTATTTTCTTCCATGATCTTTCAAAATCATAAGCTCAAGTTAAGATATAAGAGCATAAGCGCAAGTTCATCTTTAAAACATAAAAGAGATAATAACTTCACAATCCATGGAAAGGTATAATGCTTCAAAAACACATTAAATTACATAATCACGAAATTATTAAACAATAAGTGAGAGGAGAAGTGTTTTTTTCAACAAGTGCACTCTCTCTACATGGCTACTTTTTGCTTTCTCTCTATCACAGTTACATAACCTCACTATTTTAGGTCTTTTGCTTTGGTCTTGTGTGAATGAGTGAAACAACTAAATGGGCTATTTATAGGGAAAGGTGGCGTGAGGAGGCTTGGAGAAGGCGTAAAAGGTTTCTTGGCTTTTTCCTTTGGCCAATGAGGAGTTAACCAAGTGTCTCCCTTAATGATGGTCATCCTTTACCTTAGTCTAATAGCAAACATCCTAATAGCTTCCTTATCTTGTGTGGGACATGATCTTGGCTTGGGAGAAATGAAGGAATATCTCTAATTCAATCTATACCATGTGGCCTATACATTAAATGCCAACTTTTTCTTTGCCAAATCAAGAGCATCCACTTGGCTGTTTATCTCTTAGGTTATAATTACTTAGTTACTTAAAGTAACTAACTAAGTTAGTTTAGTTTAGTTACTTTAACTAGGTTTCTTCCTTGCTTAAGATTGACTTAGTTACTTCCTAACTATTTCCTTGGTTTCTAAATAGATTCCTTGCTTCTTAGTTTGTCTAACTATTATTACTTATAATTAATATGAGATAAGACTTTGAATTGTGGTAACATATAAGACATTCCTTCTCTTAGGGAGTTTCTATCCTTCTTCAAGATACCATTATGTTTTATGCTCATTAATGCATGTACTCCTTCTTTGTAGTTTCCTAGTAGTTTTATAATATTCACCTTGTCTTATGCTTATTAAATCATGGAGAATTATTCTAAGAACATTCTAATCCTTTTTTAGCAAGTAACTTCACCTTCTTTCTTAGGAATTTACCTTGAAGTTTCTCCTTTTGTCTTATTTTACTAACATGTTTAGCTTGTCTCTTAAGTCTTGTATTTTGTCTTTATTCTACTGACCAAATTAGGACTTAAGTAATTCTTGGATTTGTTTTAGAAACCCATCATTACATGTCATTAATATCTCTTATCCTTGGACTAAAGTTAACTTAAGAGACTAAGACTCCTTTCTTAGCCTTCCATGTGGGATTCCTTCTTCTTTCATCAAAAGTTGATCTTATGTTCACACTACTTTTCCTCTTAAGACATGAACTTTCCTAGAAATATCTCACATGTTCTAGTTTCTTCTCTCACTCTCTTTCTCACGTGAACCTCTCTTTCTCAAGACATTTTCTCTTGTCTTCTTGTTAATTAATGTCTTGCTTCTTAACTAAGTTGTTTAAGTTACTTAGAAGATTCTACTTGTTGGCTTTTTCCTAGCAATTTCCTTGGCTATTCACGTGAGTTTCCTTGACTTTGCTAGATAATTCTTTTTGTCTCTTATACATCAATGCTTTAGGTTAATGCTTTAGAATATTCTTCTCACCTTATTTGATGAAAAAACCTTGCTCTTCTCATTTTTCCCTCTATCTCACGTCATCTACTTCCTTAGAAGACAAGATTTTTGTCTTCTTCTAACTTGCTTCTTAGGCTAGACTTGGACCTTGGGTCCTTAGGTTATTTCTAATTTTAGGTCTTTCTTATGTTGGGCTAGTGTAGTTTCTAAGGTTTAAGCTCTTAGAATTATTCTCTTAGGCTTAAAACTATTAAGCTAAGCCATAATTAATTAAGGTTAGATTATTATCCTATTCTAACTTATATTATGTGACTTGGTTCCTTTTTAAAATTCTAATGGGTTTGCAATAATATATAAAACAACACATAAACTGAAATTATGCACAAATATATCTTTTATAATTTAGGAGATGTCACATAGTAGACTTGAGATATTCAAGCCTCAAGATTCTAACTTCGAAATGGTTGGTCCTAATTATTCCCAAGAAGGAAATATATGTAATTCAAAATCTTATTTTAATTAGGCTAATTCACACACAATTATCAGTCAAAATTGCATACAGAACGAATTATTGTGTTTGTATATCTTAACAATAACCAATAAATCCCTCAAACAAACATTTGTAGTCTTTCAATTTATCCTTTACAATGTAACCACCTCATTTATTGATCAATAAACAGGATTGAACATCTTAACTATTAACAACATATTTCTACTTAACTTAGGCCATAAATTTACTTTTGAACAATTCCATTAATAGGGTCATCAAAAGAGATATGATAAAAAAGTAGACAAGACTCACAACATCAAAATCGAATAAACATGATAAATTGATAGTTAATGAAGGAAGGGACATTCTAACAAGTTTTTCATAGTGCCTCGATTGTGAAAGTGACTAGCTTCATAATCATAATCATAACTTTATTAAAGGACACTTGCTCAATTATCTACAAGATTAACCTAGGGCTCTCATGCCAACTTTATCACGATCTTAATCGAGAGTCCATGTTTGGTATATGACAAGGGCTTATTGTGGGCTCATTCAAGCTATATAAGCCTCAAACTTACAATTTGAAATAGACAATTCAGAATAACCATCATAGGGCATCATTATTTTATTCCAAAAATAAATAAATTTTCTTTCACACGAAAATAATGTCAAATTTTTAAAAATAACTTATTTCCAACATAAAAAAACTCAAGCTTTTACAGATTTTAACTATCTTTCCATATGCATAACAGATGTTCATATCAATATTTGTTAATGATCCAAAGTCAATATAAGTTCATACACATAACAAAAGTGAAAAGTCAATGTTTTCCATAGTCATAAAATTCTCAGTTCAATTAATAGTTCATCATAACCATTTTCTCAAATTAGTAGAGAGTTTTCTAAAGGTTTATTTATTCCAAGAGTCCTTATGACTCTAATATATTCAAAACTCAATAACAGAAATTGCTGCTCTAAAAGTAGATATACACAAGTGTACGTATCAAACAAGTAATATAATAAAATAGATATCGTTCCCTCAATTATTTATATCTATGTTATTGCTACGTACCATAATTAGGAAATCCTAACCTTATTTAAACAAGAAGTATAGTAGGCAAAAATGCAAAATTTAATAAAATCAAACAAAGTAAATGTAGCAAACTGAAAGGCAAAACTGAAATTTAACTAATATGAATGAACCTAAAATTACAATATCCTCTAATATTTCAGTAGAAATCCCTTAATTCCTTCTTATCTTATCTGATGATCATAAGTTGTTAAGCTAAAGATCTAATTCTTTCATATGCATCTTCCAATGATCATATAAAACTATTCATTTTAATTCACTCCCTATATCCCTATGAGAACAAATTTAAGAAGGAAGCATTAAGATCAAACCCTAATTATAGTTACATATGGTTTACAAATATATCCCTATCTTACAAATGAATTAACTCATTCGATGTTAAATGATTTAAACATGTGTTATTTTATCTAAGGCTTAAATCCGAATTCCCTTTCCAAGTTCAATTCAAATTTACTTAGTCACTCTAATTGGTGGCCAATCAATTAAAGGCATGATAATTAAGATGAAATAAACAACTTATATTCACTAAAATAAGAAAAAGGAAAGAAAGAAAGATCAAATTATGTAATGGGTTCAAATTGTAATCCTAGAATTAGAAACTTAGTTCATAATCTAAAGTAGAAATAAGAAGAAGAATCCAAGGAGATTCACCATCATGACAACAAGAAATCAAATATAAGAATCAAAGAAAAAGAAGAAGAAAGCAAGCGATCTAAATATTTAATCTTCAACTTGTGGTCTTTAAAATTTTAATGGCTTGAAAGCTTCTATTGTAACACCCTACCTTAAAGGAATTGTGTCACAAGCTTTCTTAGTTAATTGCCTCCAAGTTTCCTTATTTTTAGTTTGTCTATGGTAGATTATTAATTAAAGCTAGATTAATTTAATACTTTTCCTTTAACAGTGCTTTCTATCTTTAGCTTAGTGTGATTAATCTCAAACCATATATATATATATATATACTAGCACATATCTAAGATTTAAAACTAATTTCACATACTTGATTGCTTGTTAAGATTTCTTAAACACTACTAGGGTTTGAGTTCTAAAGCCTTTGCTAAATTTAGGATTTCTTAAAATCTCCTTAAACTTCTCAAAGTTGGTTCCATTTAAGGCATGAGACACACAAGTTCTCTGTCCTACCACCAACTGAGTGCTAGGATTCCACTGCTTGAGTGCCTAGAGTATAGAAAACAACCCAGTTTTGGACCAATCACTGCTCAGGCACCTAGACTTGACCGCTTAAGTGCTGAGCCACCGCCTAGGCACCCAAAAGCTGGAGCATTGGTTTCCAGATGGCTGAGAGCAGCATCCATTTTTCCTACTTCCTTTGCTCATAGTTGCTTATGTTAGTGTATGTTAACACTTCTAAACTTGTTTCTATACATATTTAATTAGGTTTTTGGTGAAGTTAAACATCTCTAAATATTATTTAATATAAGACTAATTTAGAGAGAAACATTAACACATAACTCAATATAAAATAGCAAATCTTTACATTATCATCCAAAAACTAGGTTTCCATCATTAGCATCACCTATAACTATTTTACAATAATAAAGAAAAGCTTTACATAATCCCTATGTGATGTTCTTATGAATTTTACAGCTTGGAAATTACATTAAAATAACAGCCATATTCCTCCAAGGTAGTAACATGGAAACCTTAAAACAAGCACTCTTCGCCTAGAGCAATATCTTCGATCCACATGATGTCATAGTCAATCAAAAGCATCTTGAACTTTTTAATCTGAAAACCTTACCACAAAAAAGTGAGTTATAAATCTCAGTAGGCAATAACAACAATTTTCAATTCCAAAACTAGTAATGTTCTTTGCTATACTACGTATAGAAAATAACTTCTCCTTTAAAAGACATCACTTTCATTCAATAAATTCTTTATCTTTAATATTCTATTACTAATATCATCTTTTCATTTTCAAGACCTTATACCATGATTTTAAACCTTTACCACTTTAGAGAAGAGCTTTTCCATTGCAAGGGCATCCTCCTGCCATAACCATTATCTCATAATGGAAATTATGCGGGATCACCTCATTTGAAGGTCATTTCCAAACTTGCTGAGATTACCTCCTTGAGGATCACATCTCGAAATATCTCTAAATCACCTACCTAGGAGGTTCATTTTTTAGCTTATTAGTAATAAACATTATTCTTTCATAATCCATTACCAATTTATATTCTTTCATGGTCTTTCAAAACATAAGCTCAAGCTTAAATATAAGAGCATAAGCTCAAGTTCACTTTAAAGCATAAGAGAGATAATAACTTCACAATCCATGAAAATGTATAATGCTTAAAAATACATTAAATAACACATTCAAGAAATCATTGAACAAAAAGTGAGAGGAAAAGTATTGTTACTCCCTATCTAAATTGAGTTTGATGGAACCTTCCTGCCTTGATCACACTTGCACCCTCTTTTGGCCACTTTCTTTCTTTTCTTTCTATCTCACGTGCACACTTTTCTTCCCTCAATAATTTCTCTTCTAGTTTGGTGTGGTTGTGAGTGAATGAAGCATGCATTGGTGGGGTATTTATAGGTGAGCTTGGCTTGTGGGGGAAGGTAACATTGGTCATTCACTTGGCTTGAGAAAAGGGGCATGACTTTGCTTGGAGAAAGGAGAAGAAGTTTCTTGCTTAAAACCATGTGGTCTTTGTTATTAATTGCAAGTCTTTTGCTAGGATACTAGTCACCTTATCTTCTTGAAGAATGTTGGTCTAGCTAGTTTGAGTAACTAAGTTATCCTAATTGGTTCCCCAAGAGTGTATTGTCATGAGTGCTTGTTTCCCTTGTGGAAGAAGTTCTTCTCTAATGATTACCTAGAATAAGTCTTGATTCCAAGCTAAGTTTCCTCCTCTCATACGTGTATTAGTTCTTGGAAGACCATCAATCTTGCTAAGTTAATTTAATCACATGTCTAGACTTCTTTGCCTCCATAATGATGGTTTTATTTTTCTCTAATCTAATAGAATTCACCCATTTGGCTTGTTATCCCTAGTGCCATAACTACCTAGTGACATAAAGTAACTAAGTTTATTTAGTTTGGTTGCTTTCTAAATATTTCCTTGAGTTCTAACTAAATTCCTTACTTTGGTTTATCTAACCATCATTACTTATAATTAATGTGAGATAAGACTTTGAATAATGGTAACTTAGAAGACACTTCTTCTCTTAGGGAGTTACATGCGAGTTTCCATCCTTCTTCAAGATGCCATTTTTTCTTATGCTCATTAATGCATGTGTTCCTTTTTAGTAGTGTCCTAGTGATTTCATAGTCTCCTTGTCTCACGTTAACACACAAGCTCACAAGTTTCCTTCTTGTCTCCCACGTGACCCAAGCTATCCAAGTGTGGAAATTTGGCTTCTTGTTCATAAATGCATGGGAATTATCCTAGTAATTTCTAGTCTTATTGAAAAAGATACCTAGCTTCTTTCTTGAACAATTCACGTGGACTCCTTGTTAGATAGGTCTTTTCTCTTTTTCTTCATAAATGTTATTCTAGAAGACTTTTTGGTTTTAGTTCTCAAATACTTTTTCTTTTCTTCTTAGTTACTTCTCATTTAATAAGGTCTTGACTTGGGGTTACTTAGGAAACTTTCTCTCTTTGAGGAGCTTTTACGTGAGCTTCTATGCTATCCAAGAGTATGTTTGTCTTGTGTTCACACTAGTTTCCTTTCTTATTTTGTCTTTTACCACATTAATGTATGAGAAATATTCTTAGAGATATACTAGTTCCATTCAAACAAGTTACCTAGCTTTCTTCCTTGAAGCTTCCTCGTATATTATTCCACTAACATATTTAGCTTGTTTAACAAGTTTAATCTTTTGTCTTTGGTCTTCCTAACCATAGTTACTCTAACCGATTTAAGAATATGGATGATTTTTGGATTTCTTTTACAAACCCATCAATTAGCCTTTGACTCAAAACATTGACTAGTTACTAAGTTTCTAGTTACTTTAACTTAATGTGGCTAATGTGAAAATAATCAAATTAGAATCTAGTTTAATGTGTAAAGAATCTTAAAATTATGTAAAAAGAATCTAATTTGATATGAAAAGAATCTAATTTAGTGTGAGAAGAATTTATTTCAATTCTCTTATTGTTATTAAATTTCTTTTTTTGTTCTATAATATTACTCTTAAATTATAAAAATTAAAAATAATTATCAATAACTTAATTAGAAAGAAAGGATGTTACAGAGAAGTAGTACCTCTATGTCTCAGCTTTCAATATGCTTTAGAATTACCTCAATTGGATTTTTGTAACTTAAGATATTTTCATTTTACTCTTCAAAGGTTTGACAATCCTGACAGCATCATGTTTCTGTTTTGCATGTTGATGTTCACCCTTAAATCGCAGAACTAGATTTTGATGTCTTTAGCAAAGTTTTATATAGCTTTCTTTTCTTTCCATAGCCACTGAGATCATCTCAATCGAAGGTTTGCAGTAGGACTGATGCTTAGAGGAAGATAGCTACATCTGAATGCTTTTCACTAGAATTCAAGTGATTAAACCAAAAGCACGATATATAGTCATTCACCCACAAAGCACAATATATTAATGCATAAGTAGTATCACTAATGATAAAAACACTAGTAATTTGACCAAAAAGATCATAAAAACACTAAATAACAATCAGATAACTAACTTAGAATGGATTTTTATTAAAACTAGAATAAAATTAAGGTTTCTAATTTCAAATATTAATGATATAGAATACTTTATTACGCAAAATAAAACTAAATAACTCTATTTGATAGAGTTTTCACACCCTCAAACTTAAGATTTTGCTAGTCCTTGAGCAAAAGAAAAGAAAAAAGAAGATAAACCAAACTAATGATCAAAGCAACTAAGCATGACAATTAACTAAAAACAAGACAATGAAACCAAGCTTGAGACAAATTGTATTAACTAAAGTTATCCTTGGTTATTCAACATAAATAGGATCCAAGTATCCAAATATATGCACACAAGATTCTCAAAAGTTATTTTCAGTGTTTGTGGAATGTTTAACCAATTGCTACATGCTTTTTAGATAGGTTAATGCAGTTACAATTCACCATAACTTTTATCTCACAGAATAGTCTTCCATCTTTCTCTCCACTATTTCTAGGCTATCAATAAAAAATGACTATACACCTTATCCACACATCAAAAGCCATTTTCTAAGGTTAAAACTCGAAGTTGTGCGCCTAATCCACATATCACATGCACTTTTCTCTACCAAACCAATCCTTTCAATAACTTTTATTGTTTTCCTTCACTTTCTACTTTTTTTTTCTTCTTTGACACCCACCAAACTTATTATCTTTATAATCATTGGTGGGGTCATACATTCAACTAGAATTTAACCCAATTGATATGTTCACCTTAGTACCACCTAACAATTAGCTTTGAGAGAATTTAAACAAATTATATAAGATAAATTTAGGATCATCTTCACCACAAAAATTGTCTCAAAATCACATGTAACTCTAAACCAGAAGATCAAGTGTGGATCAAAGAATATTTATCATCATGCTAGCAAAACGATTAACACAAATCAAATCAATGTTTATGCTTGCAAAGAGCGAAGACAATTACATAACCAGATCTTATTATAGGAGCCAAGGAAACTGGCATTAACATAACTATCTCAAGCTCATAAATTTTATTTTTAGTACTAGGAAATAAAGAAATGAATAGATAGAACTAAGGAAATAGCAAGAATAAGGAAATAAGTTCAAAATGAGCAACTAACAAAGACATTGAAGTCATGCAAAGTTTAAACATATACGTCCCAAACTTAAGACAAACATTGTTCGTAATGTTTGTACACAGAAAAGAAAGAAACAAAATAGAAAACTCCCCTAATCAAATAGAAAGCATAATAAAGTAACAAATAGTGAAACTCCTCTTCATTGTCAGCCAGGTCCTGAGTAGGCAGTGGGAATGTGGGAAACTGGGACATGTCCATCCCAATATGTTGACCATTGGATCTCAACACTTGCTCTATGCTGGTGTTGTAGACCACTTGATATGACACATAATTAGCTTGCTACAACTCCGACATCTCTATTCTCTCAACTAAAGTGAGGTTTCTATGTCTCCTGGATGGTTAAGAAGGTTGGATAGATGAAGAACTGGCTCTACTAGAAGTAGGAACATCTTCCACTCCATTAATAGCATAAATAACACCCATATCAATTGGGCTTTTTGGGTTCAAAAGTTCCTCACTCTTGTTCCACTAAACTCCAACTTGCCCACATAAAGCAGTAATCATAGAGGGAAATTATAAACCATCATTGGCAGTATGGAAGGTATGAATAAAAACATTAAAGATCAACTTCCCAATACCAATGGACTTCCCTATGAGGATGCAATGAAGAAGAACTACTCTGTTCTTGGTGACATACTAACATGTGTGGAAGGGAGTACCTTTGCTACAACATAATGATGACAGACTTTGCATCCTTATCCATCCTCTTGGAAAGAAAGGAGGTTGAAACACCCTTGGACATCTTTCATTAAGTGCATTTTTTGCAAAGGAGAGTTTGTACCTCATCCAAATCTACAATGCCTATTGTACTTTGGCTATAATCATCATCATTAATGTTAGGTGTTTCAAAAAACTAGTTAATGGAATGACAATCAAAAGACACCTGACAACCTCTCACAAACACCCTTCCATTCTATTGGTTAGGTACATTAACATAAAACTCTCTCACTACCGAAATGATAGTCACTTTTGGATGGGCACAAAATTTCACCTAATTCTTGGAATTAATCATATTTTGGTTGTTCTAGAGTCATGTTGATGAGAGGATGAAGCCCTTTTCTAGGATAGGTACCTTGTTAACCACTGATTGGTTCTCTTGGGCTATTTTAGACACAAACAGACTACAGTCAAATGAGGCATTTGAGGATGATCTTGAACGTTCATCAATATCTAGATATTGCAACAGAAAACCTATAAAACTCAAAGAAACAAAGCCCAAAAACACAAACAAGCATAATAGAAGCCACCAACAAATTAACTGAAAAACCCATTTGCCAATGCATAATAATCAAATACTAAACTAAGTTAAATAATCCAATAATCTAGAGCAATGATTGAAGTTAGTAAAAGCACAAGAAGGGGGTTGAATTATACTCCTTTGATTTTATATTTTTTTCAAACACATAATCACCCTTCTTATATCTTTCTCAAGTATGAATACTTGGAGTTGAGACAATTCACATTAAACACAGGTTAAGGTTCAGAAGGTTCAACTTTCTTAACTCTGTCAAATAATGCCAAATGTACAGTAGAGATATAAATATGTTTTAGATATCTTTCAAACTAAGTTTTGAAACTTGTAAAATAGATTTGAGACTTCAAAAATGTTTCTAATCAGATTTACACTTTCGGAAGCATAAGTTTCAAAAACTTAAATTGGTTGAGTTGATTTTAGAGAAAGATATGAATGTCAGCTCAAACTAAATCACCCTCACAACTTGAAGTAAGTACAAAACTAAAAGTAAAGTGAGAGATAAGGGAGAGAAAAGCTTAACATAGAGATTTGTACTGGTTCACCCAAACCACATGGGCTACGTCTAGTCCCTAGCTCCTCACCGAGATTTTTCACTATAAATCAAAGTATTCTTTAAGCCACAACCTCTCTAGGCTAATATACAAGAGTATTCTTTGATCCGCAGCATCTCCAAGCTAATACAAGAGTATTATTTGAACTACAACCTCTCCAGGCTAAAACAAAGTGAGTATTCTTTAGATCATAACCTCTCAAGGCTAAAAACCATGTATTCTTTCTTTAACACTAGCCTCTTCAGGCTAGACAGTAATGATGTTACAAGAAATGCTAGTACAACACGCTAGCTTACACCTATGATCATTACTGGTTCAAGGATAAAACAGTGTATTTCTATGTATATGATTTGGTGTTTGGGTAGGCTCTCTAATCACTCAAAGAGTGTATTTCTCTTTTAAGCACAAGCTCTTAGCTTCTAAATTATAGAACATAAATTATCTCTCAAAAAGAGCATAAAACAGAGTATGAGCACAAGATCTGAATTTCTGGTGTAATATGATATTAATCCATGTAAAGCTCTTGTTAATCTTCATGGGAAGGACGAATTTATACTTAGGAATGTATTTCTAGCCGTTAGAAACAAGTCCCAAGTGATTCCATTGGAAAACTAGCTGTTACTAGCCGTTAGAGCACTTTTCCGTACATTTTCGTCACTTTCTGGTGCTGAGATGAGAAGGATGCTGGCACTGAAATTTCTTAAGTCAATCTTTCTTAACTTAGCCTTTCTCAAATCGACTTTTCTCAATTTAACCATTCTTAACTTGACTTTTCTCACCTTTAGCTTGCTCAATTGGAACCTTTCAAACTTGTCCTTTTGAACTCGATTTCTTCAAAGTAAACTTTGCTCATCTCGTCTCTTTTAGGCTTCTAATCTTGTTCAAAGAGGCCTCTAATCTTGACCTTTCTCATTGTGTTGGCATGTTCAGATCAGCTTTCTCATTTATATTCTTATACTTCTCAAATGGTGTTGATCATTCTGAATTAGGCTTTAACCTTTCTTAGCTCAGTGATTTTCATCTTGATCATTTCTCATTTATGTTCTTATGCTTCTTCAATGGCGTTGATCATTCTGAATTAGGTTTTAACCTTTCTTAGCTCAGTGATTTTCATCTCGATCATTCTCATCAACTTTGCTTTCCAGTTTTGGTACTTGAACTATCATTCTTCTTTGATCATGCTCATCCACTTTGCTTATAACTAACTTTGCTTAGCTTCAAACTTTCTCAGCTCTTCTTTGCTTAGCGTGAAAATACACTCTGTTCTTTAGTAACATGAGAAGGTTCTTCATGACTCTTCTCAACTTCAACTTTCTCAAGTCTTGACTCTTCTCAGATTGATTTCTCTTAGCTTGTTTGTTGTTGTCTTGTCATAGTATGTAGAGAAATCTTGTTCTTTGAATGTCTTTTAGACTTCCAATCTTGTCTTAATGAGATCTTCATGTTTTATCATGTTCAACCTTGACCTTTCTCAAGTTTTGGATGCTGGTTTCTGAGATCAACTTTCTCAAGTCTTCCTTGAGTCTTCTCATTAATTTTTGGATATCTTCCAGCCATCCAATGATCTTTCTCATCAATAATCTTGAGGTCTGCACACTAAAGCTTAAAGGAAAATCTCACAAGAACACATTAACCTCTTAAGAATGTTAGAGCAATGAATCAACATTTCAATATATTTTGTTAATCATAAAAATAAATATAAAGAATTAACTTAAGAGGGCTTTCGAGCTTTCATACTCTCATACAATCTCCCCCTTTTTGATGATGACAAACTATTTGAAAATTTAGTTAAACTGCATAAACCCATACCAATTTCTCAAATAATCTTGTTAATCATCAAAACAAGTAGAAAGAATTAACTTAAGAGGGCTTTAGAGATTTCAAACTCCCTTACACTCTCCTCTATTCTTATGATGACAAACTACTTGAAAATTCAGCTAAATTGTATAAACCTATACCAAATTCTCCCTGACAATGATAGTAGAGGCAAATAATCCAAATAATCACAATCTTAATCCATACAAATTTCTCAAAAGCATTAAAGCGATCACCTAAAAGGCACAATAGAGTCAAAGTATGATGGATGGCCAAGATTAATTGAATCTACCAACCAAGGCACAATAATCAAATTCCATAAAATTAAAGAGACTAAAACAATACTATAAACCCATGCAAAATTCCACAAACCAGCACCCATAAGATAATGTAAAGAAGTCGTAATGCTCACAAGTAAGTTTAACATCAAGGGATAATGGGTAACTAAGAACCAAAACACTCCTATGATTGTCATAAGATAAAGTTGCACAAATAATAATGCAAACTAATTCAAAATAAAACAAGAAGCTTCACAAATTTTACCCAAATTCGAAGTTTATGATGTTCAACATAATCTAAGCACACATCAATTTAACCCAACTTAAGCAATTATACTAAAATGGATAACAAAGAACACGCTTGAATCTAGCCTTGAATTCTCCCCCTAAACTTGTACAATTACTAAACACTCCAAAAGTGAGGATGTAGAAGAAGAAAGATATGTGAAAAAAGGGGAATAGAGATGGTGTAGAAAAGATAAGAGTGTCTATGAGATGATGATGAGATGAAGAGAGGTTGAGTATGATAGAAATGGAGCTTGCGGTATGGGAATGGACAAAAGTTAGGTGGGATAGGGTTTAGATGGGAGAAAGATGGGAGAAGAGTGTTTTTTTTTAGAGAAATTCAACACAAAGCTATAGATTAAGGGCGTCGTTCCATCCTATTCTTTTTTTTTTAATTTTTTAATTGGAGCCTCGGAACCCAAGGTTCGACACGTTTTCCCTTCTTGTAACTGAAAATGTAGCGTTGCGATGCTAGAACATAAATTTTTTTTTTGTGGTCTTTGGCCTCAATTCACTCAGTCCAAAGTTTTATTTGATACTCCAATACTAAAAATTAAAGTTCATTGCAATAATAAAAGGAAAAAATTAATTATTAATATGAAGAAAAACTAAAAGAAAAACATTAATTCTACCTAAGAAACAACTAAGAAAAATGAAAAATTTAGATTGTGAAACATCAGCATTTCAAAGGAAAAGAAAGAAGAACTTGGGTTGCCTCCCAAGAAGTGCATGATTTATAGTCATTGGCTTGACTTTTCCATGTATCAAGAGTTGGCTAATTGAATTAAGGAGTTATGGCAATCAATATCACCTCCCCAATATACCCTCAAGTGCTACCTATTAACCTTGAAAGTCCAAAACTCCTTCAAGTCCTTAGTCACCATAGACCTATGAGGGAATACCCTTATAATCACAAAAGGACTAGACCACCTAGATTTGAATTTGCTAGGAAATAGCCTAAGTCAGGAATTGAACAAAAGAACTTGTTGACCCGGCCCAAAATAGCACCTCATAATATTCTTATCACACCATTCCTTTTTTTTTTCTCTTCGCAGATTTTGGTATTCACATAGGCTTCATTAAATTCATCCATCTTATTTATCTATAGTACTCTTTTGTCATTTGCATCTTTCAAATCAAAATACAAGAATTTAGTAGCCCAAAATGCTTAATATTCAATTTCAACTGAGAGGTGAGATGCCTTCACAAACACAAATTTATAAAGAGACATACCTATAGGGGTTTTGAATGTCGTTCTATATGCCCATAATGCATAATTTAATTTCAATGACTAATCTTTCTTAGAAGAATTAATAGTCTTTTCTAATACTCTTTTTAATTCCCTATTAGATACCTTTGCTTGACCACTAGTTTGAGGATGGTAGGGAGTTGTAAACTTATGGGTGACACCATATT
This sequence comes from Castanospermum australe, assembly GCA_019955255.1. NCBI lineage: Eukaryota > Viridiplantae > Streptophyta > Magnoliopsida > Fabales > Fabaceae > Castanospermum > Castanospermum australe. The sequence continues at coordinate 192,392 of NSJW01000500.1, forward strand.
TACTCAAAAAGAGTATCAAATTGTTTATTACAAAAGCGAGTTCACTATTACTAATTATTGCCCCAGGGTTTACAAATCTAGTGAAAATATTCTTTCTTAAGAACTTAACAACAACCCTGGCATCATTTGTTGGGGTTGCTATTACCTTTACCCACTTTGGCATGTAATCAACTACAACTAATATGAATAGGTTAGAGAAAGAAGATGGAAAAGGACTCATAAAAATAATATCCCAAACGTCAAATAATTCTACCTCTGGGAATTAAGAGGCATCTCATGTTTTCTTGAGATATTGCCAACTATTTGACACATGTCACACTTTTCAACAAAACAATAAGCATATTTAAAGAGAGTAGGCTAATAAAAATATGATTGAAAAACCTTAGTTGTCATCTTATCTCCTCCAAAATGCCCTCCATAGTCAAAAGAGTGGCAATGGTATAATAGGTCCTCCACTTCCCTTTGGGAATACACCTTCTAATGATATGATCTGCAAATCTCTTAAACAAATAAGGCACATCCCAAAAGTAAAATATAACATTATGTTGGAATTTCTTCCATTGTTGAGAGTTATAATCAAGAGGAAAATACCACATACAACATAGTTTACATAATCAACATACCATGGTAAGATTTTAGGAGCTGGCTGAAAAAGTTGCTCGTATGAAAAAGTTTCTTTAATCAAACTAGTATCCTCACCGTGTCACTCATTCTCAAACCTTGACAAGTGATTAGCCACTTGATTTTCTGTCCCCTTTCTCTTTAATATTTGAAAATGAAACTGTTGTAGGAGCAAAATCCACCTGATAAGATAACGCTTAGCATCCTCCTTACTAATCAAATACTTGATGGTAGAATGATCTATAGACACTATAACTTTAGTTCCAACAAGATATAATCCTAACTTATCAAAAGCAAAAACAGCAGCATGCAACTCTCTTTCACTGGTGGTATAATTAAGTTGAGCATGAGAAATTGTTTTGCTAGCATAGTAAATTAGATGAAAAATTTTATGTTTGCATTGGCCCAAAACTGCACCAATCGCATAATCACTAGCATTACACATAAGTCAAAAGGAAATTCCAATCCGAGGCAACTACAATTGGAGCCAACACTGGTCTCCTTCAACTCCATGAAAGTTGAAAGGCATGCATCATTAAAGTGAAAAGGAGTATCCTTCTCCACAAGGTTGTAAAGAGGTTTAGAAATTTTGGAGAAGTCTTTTAAGAAATGTCTACTGAAATCAACATGACCAAGAAAACTACGAATAACCTTGACTAATGTTGGAGGTGGAAGCTTCCCAATTGCCTCAATCATTGCTTTATCAACTTCTATACCTTTGATGGAGGCCCGATGACCAAGGACAATACCTTCTTGGACGATGAAGTGGCACTTCTCCTAATTTCGCACTTGGTTTGTTTCATCACACCTTTTAAGAATAAGAGAAAGATTAGTAAGACAATGATCGATAGAATTACCAAAAATTGGAAACTCATCCATATAAACTTGTCGATCAAAATTAACAACATACACCTTTGAAAGTTGGCTATTACAAAGTCCACATGGTCTCCTAAATGCAAAGGTCCCATAAGGACAAGTAAAATTGGTCTTGGTCATCTTGGGTTATAACAATTTGATTATACCTCGAGTACCCATCTAGAAATAATAAAATTTCTTACCTACTAGCCTATTAAGTATTTGGTCAATCAAAGGTAAGGAAAAATGAACTTTTCCAGTGGCCTTGTTGAGATTCCTATAGTCCATACGAACTCTCCATCCAGTCACAATTTTAGTTGGAATTAATTCATTATCTTCATTAAGCGCAATAGTCTGTCAAAGGAAACTGAACACAATCCAATTACATCCTTATTTCTTGGGTACACATTGAACTGGACTTACCCATGAACTATTTGAGATAGGAAACATAATACCTGCATCTAGCCACTTAATAATCTCTTTCTTTACCACCTCCTTCATCATAGGATTTAATCAATGTTAGTGCTCAATAGTTAGATTATGATTCTCCTCAAGAAGGATCTTGTACATACAAATAATAGGACTAATTCTTTTGATATCAATTATGGTCCACCCAAATGTCATCTTAATCTCTCTAAGTACTCTAAGGAGTTTTCTTTTTTTATTCATCAGAAAGAAAAGATGAGATAATAATAGGTATAGTATATGTATCACCAAGAAAAGCATACTACAAAAGATTTAGTAAAGGCTTTAGTTCATGTCTGGGTGACTCTTTAATGGAAGGCTTGGAAGCCTTTGTAGAGTTAGATGGCATCTCCAATGTGTCAAATTGTGCTTTAGGCTTCAAGATGGGTAGTAAAGCATCCAACAAGTTTGCACAATCAACAAAACCTTCATTAGTTCTTTCAGAGATAGACATCAATGTTGCTTCTAAAGGGTCAGTAGGAAAACTCTCGAAAAAAGCATCATTGGTGAGATCATTTAATACACTAGCTGCAAAACAATCATCAGATGAATCAATATGAAACTTTTATAGCTTTGAAAACATTGAAAGTTACCTTTTGGTCTTGAACTCTCATAGTTAATTCTCTTTTTTACAAATCAATAAGAGTTTTACCAATAGCTAGGAAAGGTCTCCCAAGAATAATAAGAATCTCTAGATCCTCCTCCATGTCTAGAACAATAAAATCAGCAGGGAATATGAATTTTTCTAACTTCAGAAGCACATCTTCAACAATTCCTCTAGCATAAGTATAGGACAGGTCAAATAATTACAAAGTTACTATGGTGGGCTTGACCTCCACCAAATCAAGCTTCTGATGTATAGATGAGGGCATTAAGTTAATGCTAGCTCCCAAATCACACAAAGCTCTTCCAAAGAATTGGTTCTTGATAGTGCAAGGAATGGTAAAGCTCCCTGGATCCTTAAGTTTAGGTAGAAGCTTCTTTTGAAGATAGCACCGCACTCCTCAGTAAGTGTAAAAATTTCAAACTCACTCAATCTCCTCTTCTTGGACAAGATGTCTTTCAGGAACTTAACTGATCAGCGATGTCGCACTCGCCTCAAAATAGACTAGGATTTATAATGGAATATAGCATAGTGCATAACCTAGGTCATCTCCCAAGGACAAATTCGGATTTCTCAAGCATGTTAGAAGTTATCAATAAGTAGGGGGGTTTTGTTCATTACAAAAACAGAAAAACGAATTCAAATTTTAAGAAAATTCAATTAAAGAGACACCAATCCAAGGTCTTCAATTCAAGTGGCAGAATTAATCATTGTTCAAAGAGAATGGAATTCTGTTGCATACACCTCTGTTAATCCGAATTCAACTAGATAATCATCTAGAATTTTATCAACTAAAACATAATCACAATCGCAATTCTTGATTAAGATTGATTTAGGAACAAATTCTGATTAACATAGATTATCAATCGATGATCTATTCTCCATTAGATTCAGATTAATCAACCCTCATTCTAACTTCAATTTTGAAATCATAATCAGAAATCAAATGAAGAAGGAGAAGAGGGAAGAACACAAACAGAATTTATAATTAGACAAGAGAACTCAAAACTCTAACCACAATCATTGAATTCCTTGGATTGATTGGAGCTTTAGCCCTCCATAGCCATTACGAAAATGCAAAGAAGAAGGAAAAACGAAAATAGAAAAGATGAAAAGGAGAAAAGATTTCTACTCCAATCTGAAAACTGAAAACCAAAAAAACCTACAGCAGCTGCCGTCCTCTCTCTTTTCGTATTCTGCCTTAACCTAATTTGTACCTAAAAATTACAATGTAATTCCTAATCTATCCCTGGCCCAAACTGCCGCCCTCTGAATAAGCTTTTCAGAGACATATAATTTGCCTTATTTGGGCTTAAATTGAGAGAGTTAAGCCCAAATTAGTGAGGGAAGGTCCAAGCTTTATGACAGCAACAGCGTCCTGACTTTGAGTCCCAATTTCGCCCTGAATCCAGCTGAATTAGAAAATTTTCATCAGACACAAAATTGTAGATCTTCGCCTTAGTTTTCCACGGACATCAAGATTGTCTAAATCTGACTTTTGTAGCCCAAGATATGGCCTGAACAAGACAGAAAGGTCAAAATGAGCTAAAATCCGAAAATTAATAAAGCTTTTACAACTAAGCTCAATGAGGCCCAATCATCAAGAACACACCCAAAAACATAATATTGGATCAAATTAGCATCAATTAGGCCAAATATAAAGCAATAATGAATGCCTCAAAATTGATTGATCATTAACACAGCTAGGCATTTGCTCCAAAGCTTTGGCAAAAGGAATATTGATATGAAGCTTCTTAAACACCTCTAAGAACTTTTGAAATTACTTGTCAAGTTTCTGATTTTGAAGGCATTAAGGGAAGCGTAGTGGTGGTATGCTCTGAATTTTCTCTACCTTAACTTCATCATCATCTTTCTTTAGCACCAATTTCTTTTTTTTTTATTTGGTTGACATGTCTGGTTTCATGCTTGCACCTTCTATATGTTTTTCACTTCCAAGAGTGATCGCCTAGCATTGTTCTTTTGTATTACCTCTAGGATTAGGCTTAGTATCAAGAAGGAGAGTTCTTTAACATTGACCATTTAACACATTAACAATTTGCCCCACTTATGTTACAAGATCTCTAAGAGAAGCTGAATGACTTTGAATAACTGCACCAGTCATTGTGCAAACATCTTTTCATGTAAGTGCTTTTTCCCTTGCATTGGTGCTTGCATTGGGGCTCTAACTTGAGGTTGGAACCCAGGAGGGAATTGTGAATTAGGAGGTTATGGCCCTTGCATATTATTCCAAACAAGGTTAGAATGATTTCTGCATCTTGGTTTATACTTGCTAGTAAATGGATTGTTTTGCTATCGATTTTAATTGCCAACATAATTCATAGTCTCCACATAGGTCACAAGTAATGAATAGGCTTTGAACAAAATTAACCTCAAAAGTGTCAAACTTCTTGGATAAAATAACCACTTGTGCTGTTAAGGCAGTAATGGCATCAATCTCATGAATTCCAGCAATAGCTTATAAGTGGCATCTATAGACGTCCCTATCAAATTTCTACCTATTACTACATCTGTAGTGGTTTTGATTAAACCTTGAATCCTATTATAAAAAGTTTGCACCTAAAGTCATTCGGGAAGCCCATGGTGAGGACACCCCCTATGTAGTTCTTTGTATCTCTCTTAAGCCTCATATAATGTTTCTAATTCAAATAGTGTAAAGGAAGTGATGGCATTCCTTATTTTGGCTATCTTGGCTTACGAGAATAATTTGACCAGGAATTTTTAGGCCAAATTGTCCCAAGTAGTGATGCATCTTGATAGAAGTGAGTTTAGCTAACTCTTTGCCTTATCCATAGGTGAGAAAGGAAATAGCCTCAATCTAATTGCATCATCTGACACCTCATTATGCTTGAAAGTGTCACATATCTCTCGAAAGTTGATGATATGAGCATTTAGGTCATCAATAGGCAAAGCCCCAAATTACACTAATGTCTAGATCATCTGAATAATGGCCGGCTTAATTTCAAAATTGTTGGCTTGGATTGCTGGCCTATGAATGCTAGAATGGATGCCTTGCACCTATGGGACTCCATAGTCCCTTAAAGATCTATCTTGATATTGTTCAGCCATTATTTGTAAATGAATGAAAGCTTAAGCTCTTTCCCTCATTGTTCTATGGAAGGTTCTATCAATCTCCGGATCAAAAGGGGGTGAGTTTACAACTTCTAGAACGTTTAATAGACGAACCAAGATTACGTAAAAACAAAGAAAACAAAAAGAAAGTTTAAATTAAGGCAAAGATTACTTGTTACTAATATTAGCAATAGATAGAAAGAAAAATCTCTGGCAATAGTGCCAAAAACTTGTTACTCTAAAAGTAAATCTATGCAAAAACACAAAAATTTAATAAAATCAGATAAAGAACACGAAGCAAACTAAAAAGGAAGATTGAAATTTAACCAATATCAATGAACCTATGATTACAATATCCCCTAATATTTCACTTGAAATCCCTTAATTCCTTCTTATTTTTTCCAATAATCATGAGTTATTAACTTAATGATCTAATTCTTTCATATGAATCTCTCGATGGTCATATAAAGGTACCCTTATAAATTCATTCCTTATATTCCTATAACAGTAAATTTAAGAGGAAGCATTTTGATCAAACCCTAACTACGATTACACATAGTTTATAAATATATCCTTATCTTGCAAATCAATCAGCTCATTCGATGCATAAATGATTTGAACATGTGTTATTTCATCTAAGGCTTAAACCCAAATTCTCTTTCCCAACTTCAATTTGTAACACCTTACCTACATATAGTAAGGTATCACTTGTCTTCTTTAGCTTATATTCTTAAATAGATTGTTTAATTACTTACAAATAATTTATTCTTATTAGATGAATATACTAATAGTTAGTTGGACTTAGTTATTATAAATGTAACTTAGTTATTTATCACATATATAAACAAAGTTTCCATTGTCACGTACATAAAAAGAACATTTACAATACCATTTCAAAACAATAAGCTGGCCACTACTAGGCCATGTAGGAAATTTCACTAAGCAGATAATATAGTACTACCACATAATGCTAGGTAAAGCATCTACAGGTGACATTCTGCACTACTAATATGAAAGCATCATCTACAGCAGAATACACCTAGTAAACATCAAGCTCTACCAAGAGGGTAATGCGGTATCTTTAATCTAAGCCTGTAGTCTCTGAAAACACCACACTCAGGGCTGAGAATCATAAATTTTTAGTAAGAATTTAAATAGTGTAAAAATAGATAAATAAAACTATAGTACTTCCAACTGTATAAAGTAACAAAAATTCCATTTCTCTTGATGGCCATAATAAATCAAAAACCAATAGATTGTTCAATCAACATAGTACATAATAAAATTTCCTCTAGAATCTTCTGACATTATGTCAAGTATAATGAAATTTCTTTTAGAATCTTCTGACATTGTGTAATAGAAACATCACTTACATGTTCCAAAATTTGGACAAGAGCTTTTTCCATCACAAGGATGTTCCCTTGCCTTTTCAATATGTGGAATCAAGTTCCAAGGAACCATGTAGTAAAAGATCATCTTCTATTTAAGTATCATTTCTTAAAATCACAAGTAGCCAAATATCGTCTCCCTTTTAAGATTTTCTTGACAACCTTTTAATCATTCTTAAAACATTTCCAATTTTCAAAAGAAATCTTCAAAGTAATCAATATAGCAACCTTGCAGTCAAATGAATCCAAGTAAGTATCAAGCTAAAGAAAGACAATTACCCAAATTGCTACTTCAAAAGGATATATCATGAATCAAAATAATAAAATTCCTCTTGCAAGAAAACTTTGAAATACATGGACATAGAAAGGGCCTTTAGGGAGAACTTAGAAAAAAAAGTTGTAGATTCCTACTTAGAAATTAATCACTATGGAATCAGGATACAACTACACATCAAGTGTTAATCAAATCCCCCTTCATACCCTATCTTGGCTGAAACTCTAAGGGTAGGAAATCTTATTCAATCAATCAAATTGTGATGTAACCAAAATATGAACTAGTGCTAATTCACCTAGAAACATTCATATCCACCAACAACTATCAAGATTCAAGCAATAAAAGAAATGGGACCCATAAACTCTAACTTGACTGAAACCTAAAGGGAGAAAAATTTAACAATATTCAACCTTAATCTTCATCTAGATGATTCTAACAAAGAATATGCCATCAATTATTCATATTCAATCCAAACCTCAACATACCCAATTTTTCATAAATTTAAAGCCATAACCATGAAACTTAAAGGATTTAAAATAGCAAAACTTTAAACCCCTACCACTTGATGTTTTCCATTTTGTAGCAAAAAAAAGGGGAGGAAATCTTTGTTTTTGTTCCAAGGTCGATCTTCTTTCTTTCTCTTTTCTCCCTACAGTTCTCTCACTCCGTCCTCTCCTTTTATTCTTTTTCTTCTTTTTTTTTTTACCTTTCTTCTTCCTTTCTCTTATTCTCTTGGATGGAACTCTCTTAGGATCTAGGAGGAAATTTTACTTTATTTCTTCTAATTTGACTTATCTTAACCTTTGACTAATCGAATTATACAATTTGCTTACTTGGGTTTTAACCTTCATTAAATGTAACTTTCGACACATAGTCAATAACTAATAGAATTCCACCATTTGCTTACTTAGTTGTTACTTTCATTAAATGTGACTTTTGACTTATAGTCAACAACCAATAGAACTTCTCCATTTAGTTACCCTATCCAAATGAATCCTAACTAGATAACATTCACCTAGCCAGTTTGGTTCATATGTAACTAAGCATTTAATAAAGGTCCTAAATATAGTATTAGGACTCCCTGTCTATCATTCTTTCTTCTCCTTTTAAGTAAATTTTGACTCTTTTTCATTTACCAACTTTAGAAGACTCTTCTCCACTATTCTGCATTTATTTACTAACACTGCAAAATTCCTTATTTCTAGGGTTCCTACTTCTTTCTTGATTTCAGGTTTCAATCCCCACCCAAATTTTGCAGCTTTCACCTTTCATCATGGTTTTGTTTCAGATATGAGGAAAACTTAGTTAACTCCTCAAATTTAGCCACATACTGGCCTATGGACATACCCCCTGCCTAAGTTGAATGAACTCTGCTTCTTTCTAACTCATAACACTGTTTGAAAAATATTTATCTAGAAAAGTAATTTGGAACACTTCTCAGGTAATCTGGGCTCCCTGAGCCTCTAGTAAAGCTCTAGTTCCTTTCCACCTATACTCTGCTTCTCTCACTAGCATATAGGTGGCATGAGTCACCTTTTGGGCATCAATGCAGCCCATCACCTGAAATATCATCTCTAACTATATAAGCCATCCTTCAGCTATTACAAGGACATATTTTCCCCTGTATGATGGTGGTTTGGCCTTCCTAAACTTAGAAAAACCTTGGAATTGAGGGTTTCCTACTGGAGCATCCCTTTATGAGTCTCCATTTCCATTTCCAATTCCCCAATTGTTATTTCCATGAGGGTTTTCTTGCATATGTTGCAAAACCCAATTTCTGGCAGTTGCCTATTCTCTTATAGCAGTAGCCATTTCCCAAAAGGCACCTATTACTCCATCCATAGGAACTAACTGATTTTGTCTTGGTAATGCTATGTTTTTCCTACACACCTACATAGATAAATATTAAGGTGATCAGTATTAATATCACTTACCTAGTGGCAGAACTTAGTTCGTTTATCATAAAGCCAGTTAGGGTTATTCTAGTTCATTTTTATAGAACTAGCTACCAAGTATAATGTCACCTACCACACGTTAGTTATGTACTACATATACAAGTAAAAAGAACAATAGGGTATCCCAACAAAACCCTATAAGGTGACACCAATAAAAAAAAATCTGCTCATATCACCAACTACTACATGCTGCTAGACTTATCTAGCCAAAGTGGTGATGCGAATATCCTACAACACACGTACAAGCCCAAGACCAAGAATGTCAATCCAGAATATATCAAGCTATACTAGAACGGCCATAATAGGCATCTTATCAAACTAATTTATCTGAAAACATCATAGATGAATAGTGAGAATATAAATTCTTAATATGTAATAACAACAATTTTGAAGAAAACATATGGTGCTTCCAGATACATGAACTACAAAAAAAAACATTTTTATGGCTATTAAGAATAGATTCAGTGGAGCAGAATACCAATAGAAAGCAACACATAATAAAAGAAATCATTATCTTTAACTGTTAGTGTTTTAATCATATTTGCATGTTCCAAATGGCCAAGAGCTCTCTCCATTACAAGGGCTTCCCTTTACCTTTCATTCATTACATGGAACCATGTTCCAGGGAACTTATGCAAAGTGATGATGCGATTATCTTGCAACACACGTACAGGCCCAAGACCAAGAATATCAATCTAGAATATATCAAGCTATACTAGAATAACCATAGTAGGCAACTTATCAAACTAATTTATCTGAAAACATCATAAATGAATAGTGAGAATATAAATTCCCAATAGGTAATAACAACAATTTTGAAGAAAACATATGGTGCTTCTAGATATATGAACTACAAAAAGAACATTTCTATGGCCACTAAGAATAGATTCAGTGTAGCAGAATACCAATAGAAAGCAACACATAATAAAAGAAATCATTATCGTTTACTGTTCGTGTTTTAATCATATTTGCATGTTCCAAATGGCCAAGAGCTCACTCCTTTGCAAGGGCTTCCCCTTACTTTTCATTCATTATGTGGAACCATATTCTAGGGAACTTATGCAAAGTGGTGATGCAAATATCCTGTGACACATGTACGAGCCCAAGACCAAGAATATCAATCCAGAATATATCAAGCTATACTGGAATGGCCATAGTAGGCATCTTATCAAACTAATTTATCTGAAAACATTATAGATGAATGGTGAGAGAATTAATCATTGTTCAAAGAGAATGAAATTATGTTGCATACAGCTCTGTTAATCCGAATTCAACTAGATAATCATCTAGAATTTCATCAACTAAAACAGAATCACAATCGCAATTCTTGATTAAGATTGATTTAGGAACAAATTCTGATTAACATAGATTATCAATCGATGATCTATTCTCCATTAGATTCAGATTAATCAACCCCTAATTCTAACTTCAATTTTGAAATCATAATCAGAAATCAAATGAAGAAGGAGAAGAGGGAAGAACACAAACAGAATTTATAATTAGACAAAGAGAACTCAAAACTCTAACCACAATCATTGAATTCCTTGGATTGATTGGAGCTTTAGCCCTCCATAGCCATTACGAAAATGCAGAGAATGAAGGAAAAACGAAAATAGAAAAGATGAAAAGGGAGAAAAGGTTTTTCTACTCCAATCTGAAAAATGAACAACCAAAAAAAACTCCTAGCAGCTGCCGTCCTCCCCCTTTTTCGTATTCTGCCTTAACCTAATTTGTAGCTAAAAATTACAATGTAATTCCTAATCTATCCCTGGCCCAAACTGCCGCCCTCTGAATAAGCTTTTCAGAGACATATAATTTGCCTTATTTGGGCTTAAATTGAGAGAGTTAAGCCCAAATTAGTGAGGGAAGGTCCAAGCTTTATGACAGCAACAGCGTCCTGACTTTGAGTCCCAATTTCGCCCTGAATCCAGCTGAATTAGAAAAATTGCATCAGACACAAAATTGTATAGATCTTCGTCTCAGTTTTCCAGGGACACCAAGATTGTCTAAATCTAACTTTTTGTAAGCCCAAGATATGTCCTGAACAAGACAGAAAGGTCAAAATGAGCTAAAATCCGAAAATTAATAAAGCTTTTACAACTAAGGCTCAATGAGGCCCAATCATCAAGAACACACCCAAAAAATATAATATTGGATCAAATTAGCATCAATTAGGCCAAATATAAAGCAATAATGAATGCCTCAAAATTGATTGATCAAATTCCCCCACACTTGAACTTTTGCACTCCCGGGCAAAATTTAAAATTAAACCAAAGGACTTCATCACAAGGACACAAGATCAACATACTTTCCAATGAATTGCAAGAGTGCAAGGTAGTGATTAAGATTCAAACATTCAAAGTATCAAGGAGTCAAGACAATCATAAATATATCTCTCAACATCTCAAGCAAGCAAGAAGACAAATCGAATCAAATGATGAACCAAAAGTGATAAGATTCCTCACTAGGCATACTCTAACTCTCAAGTGTTTAGGATTGTATTTACACTCAAACCACCCATGAAAGCAAGTACTACCATAAGCTTGACAAGCTTCTAATTTTCACCACTTGAAACACATGCAAATAAAGATCAAAAGGACTTATTCAAGGTTGTAATGGGGCCAAGGTAAGGGAAGGAAACAATATGAATATGGCAAGTTAGGCACCCAAGAGAATAAAAGAGCAATAGGGAGGAACTCAAATGACAAGTAGTGCACATTCTCTTTCTAATTCCTTTCCTTTTGCTTTTTGCTTTCACAACTTTCTTTTTTTTTTTTTTACAACCTTTCTTGAATTTATTTTTTCCTTTTTTTTATCATTTTTTTTCTTTTTCTTAATTCTATTTTTTTTTCATGTTTTTTTTTTTATTTCACCAAACATCTTGCACATTGCACATCAAAGTACACAACCCCCACACTTGAACATCAAAAGAGCTCCTCCAATGAAAATGAACTAATGCTCTCCTATTCCCTAAGGTAAAGGTAAAAACATAGTTTTTCACATAAGGCACAAAATGAGCTAAAACAAAGAATAAGTAAGTAGGCTCAAGGGGGTTAAACAAGGGGAAATGATGCAAGGTTGACTATTTGGCCAAAGTAGCTAAACAAAGAAAGAAGGCCTCAATCATCTCAATACATGCATGTGAACAAGGAACTTCAAAAAGAATCAAGTCAAGTTCTAGAGCACTAACAATCATGAGTGAGATCACACAAGAAAGAAAAGAGAATGGCATAATGCAATCCATCCATTATAAGGTTCAAAATCTCACCAAGGACAAGCCTATCACAAATGATGCAACACTTTAATTCTCAATGCCAGCTTGCTACACTAAAAATGCAAGAAAAATATTTATATCATGTCATGAAACCTCTAACTAAGAATGATGAAATTACACACAACCTGTACAAACCAAGAAATTCAATGAAAAGCATGCAAAATTGATCGAAACAGAAATAAAAATGAAAACAGCAAAATAACACCGAAAACAGAAATAATGAAAACAGAAAATAGAAAATCAGAAACAGAAACAGAAACAAAAGACAGAAACAGCAAACAAAAACAGCAGAAACATAAACAGCAGTGACAGTAGAATGCTTATGACAGCAAAATTTGTATGACAGCAGAGAAGAAACTAAAAACAGCAGAAAAACAGAAAATTATGCAGCAAAAACAGCAAAATAGAAACAGAAAAATAGCAAAAACAGAAACAAGAAAATAGAAACAGCAAAATTCCCTCCCCCACACTTAAATCACACATTGTCCTCAATGGAAACACAATTCAAAAGGCAAGTAGACAAGTGAAATAAAAGAGCAAGGGAAGAGAACACCCTCATCATGGTGGGAAGATTTGCACTTGGGGAAAGGTGGGCTTTGCCAAGGAGAGCTCCTCTACAGGTGCGGGGCTTGCAGGGCTCTCAAGAAAGGGCTTAAGACGGTGGCCATTAATCTTGAAACTCTTGTTGGTAGCTTCATTTGAAATCTCTACTGCACCATAAGGAAAAATGTTAGTGACAACAAAAGGACCATCCCACCTAGAACGGAGCTTACCGGGCATGAGTTTAAGGCGAGAGTTGAACAAAAGAACTTTTTGGCCAATGGAGAACTCCTTTCTAGAAATCATCTTATCATGGAAATGCTTAGTCTTTTCCTTGTAGATCCTTGAATTCTCATAAGCCTCCAAGCGAAGTTCCTCAAGTTGTTGCAATTGAAGCTTCCTCTCTGAACTTGCTTGATCAAAAGCTAAGTTACAACTCTTCACTGCCCAGTATGCACGATGCTCTATCTCCACCGGAAGGTGACATGGTTTACCAAAGACAACCCTAAAAGGAGACATCCCTATAGGTGTCTTGTAAGCAGTACGATGAGCCCAAAGAGCATCTTCTAATCGGCGGCTCCAATCCTTCCTATTCGGCTGCACCATCTTCTCCAAAATCTGCTTTATCTCTCGGTTAGAAACCTCGGCCTGCCCGTTAGTTTGGGGATGATACGCTGTAGACACTCTATGCACGACCCCATACTTCCGAAACAAAGCCTCCATGGTCCGGTTACAAAAATGAGTCCCTTGGTCACTAATGATAGCGCGAGGTACTCCAAACCTGCAAAATATGTTAGACCTGACAAAATCCACAACAACTCGAGCATCATTAGTCCTGGTGGCCTTAGCTTCCACCCATTTAGAAACATAATCAACCGCAAGCAAAAATATAAGCAAAACCAAAAGAAACAGGGAAAGGGCCCATAAAATCGATACCCCAAACATCAAAGACCTCGCAGAAAAGAATGGGCTGCTGGGGCATCTCCTGCCTGCGAGTAATGGCCACACCTGCTCTTTGGCACTGCTCACAAGTACTGAAAACCTTATATGCATCTCTGAAAATGGTAGGCCAGTAGAATCCAGAATCCAGCACCTTCCTAGCGGTCCGCTGTGGTCCAAAGTGTCCTCCGATTGGAGAGGCATGACAAAAGTGAAGAATGCATGAGATATCATGGTCAGGTATGCATCTGCAATCACCTGGTCACTATAAATTTCCACAAATATTGGATCATCCACAATAATATTTAGCATACTCTTTAAGTTTATGCTTTCTGTGACCTAATGCATGAGGGGAAAATAGATGCAACAAGTAATTAACTAAATCAGCAAACCAGGGGGAAAGTGGGTATCATGCACTGCATGAGCTGCTCATCTGAGAAAATCATCTCTGATAGGAGAAGGATCAGTAGCCCGTTCAAACCTGCTCAAATGATCGCCACCAAATTCTCTGCGCCACTTCTATCTCTGATCTCCAAATCAAACTCCTGGAGAAGTAGCATCCATCTAATCAACGAGGCTTCGATCTGCCTTCGTCAACAGGAACTTTAAGGCTGCATGATCAGTAAAAATAACCAACCTTTAGAAGCCAAGCAAATATATCTAAACTTATTCCAAGTGCAAATACAATGGCAAGCAACTCTTTCTCAGTGGTAGTATAGTTACTGTTGCAGTATCTAAGTTCGAGAAGCATATGAAATGACATGAGGTAATCTGCCAACTCGCTGGGCTAGGACAGCTCCCACTGCATAGTTAGATGCAATCACAAGAGTTCAAAGAAGTGTCCATCGGGTGGCTGAATGATGGGAGTGGTGGTCAAGGCTGTTTTCAGGCAATTAAAAGCCTCTCTGCACCTATCATCAAAATCAAAAACAATATCTTTCTGCAACAAGTTAGACAGTGGAAGGGCCTTTTTGCTAAAATCTTTAATGAACCGCCTGTAGAAACCTGCATGGCCAAGAAAAGAACGAACCTCGCACGCAAGAGGGGTAAGGCAACTGGGAAATAACATCAATTTTAGCAGGATCTACCTCTATACCCTTCTGAGAGATGATATGGCCTAAGACTATGCCCTGTTCAACCATAAAATGACACTTCTCATAATTAAGAACAAGGTTAGTCTCAATGCAGCGATGCAAAACTCTATCCAGACTGTCCAAACATACATCAAAGGAGGAACCATAAACAGTAAAATCATCCATAAACACCTCAATGCAATCCTCTAAAAAGTCTGAAAAGATACTTACCATACATCGCTGGAAAGTTCCAGGGGCATTGCATAGGCCGAAAGGCATCCTCCTATAGGCAAAAGTGCCAAAGGGGCAGGTGAATGTGGTCTTCTCCTGGTCCTCTGGTGCTATGTGGATCTGGAAATAACCTGAAAAGCCATCGAGAAAACAGTAGTACGATTTTTCTAGCCAAGCGCTCAAGCATTTGATCAATAAAGGGCAAGGGAAAATGATCCTTTCTGGTTGCTTGGTTGAGCCGCCTGTAATCAATACAAACTCTCCAACTACTCTGCACTCTAGTAGGAATCAGCTCATCGCGATCATTTTTCACTACTGTGAATCCTGACTTCTTTGGAACCACTTGAACTGGACTCACCCAAGCACTATCTGATATAGGATAGATGATGCCAGCTTGCAGAAGCTTGGTCACCTCTTTCTTTACCACATCCAGGATCAAAGGGTTGAGACGCCTCTGTGGTTGTCTCACGGGCTTAGCACCATCCTCAAGCAGTATCCTGTGCATGCACATGGAAGGACTAATGCCAGGAATGTCAGCCAAGGTCCATCCGATAGCTCTCTTATGCTTTTTCAATATTTGCAACAACCTCTCCTCCTGCTCACCATGGAGGTTAGTAGAAATGATCACTGGCAGCTTCTTGTCATCCTCTAAGTATGCATACTTAAGGTGCTGTGGAAGTTGCTTAAGCTCCAGTGTAGGTGGCTGAACTACAGATGGAAGTATCCTGGTGGTAGGAACTGTGTCTACAACCTGTAACCTTACACAATCCAAACTGCTATATTCTGACTCCATGGAATTCGCAGCTACACCACCATCAAACTGTTCAGAACCTGTAAAATCTGCATCAAAATCATCATGTAAACAGGATGCAATCTCAGTACAAACACTGCACATTTCAGACCCAATACAAGTAGAACAAGTGTAAATATCATCGAAATCATCAAAAATCTGGGAAATCAACAGCAAGGAACTCAGACAGGTTATCATCAACTATATCAGCTAGCAAATCTATATGGAAAACAGAATGCTCCTCCATGGGATGCTTCATGGCATCCAAAATGTTAAATCTGACCACACTATCTCCAAACTCCATGGAAAGAGTGCCTGCATGGACATCAATTTTGGTTCTGGCAGTTTTGAGGAAAGGTCTACCAAGAATGATGGGAGCTTTGCTGGATTCGGATTCTCCATCCATATCCAGAATGTAGAAGTCTGCAGGAAAAATCAAATCATTTACTCTAACAAGGACATCCTCAATGAGTCCAGCAGGATATGCATTACTCCTGTTTGCTAACTGAATGATGACTCCTGTATTCTGCAAGGGTCCAAGAGCAAGAGAGTTGAACACTGACTTAGGCATAACATTAATTGAAGCACCTAAATCCAACATGGCATTTTCGAATTTGCTACTGCCTATTGGTGCATGGAACAGTAAAAATTCCAGGATCCTTGCATTTTTGGGGCATTATAGGCATTGTAGGCTCCTGAAACTATCTTGAATTTGTCTTCAATGTATTCACTCAACCTTCCGAAATGTCAGATCTCTGTAAAAGTCTTCTTAAGTTGCACAACTCTCTGAGGGAATGGTAGTGAGATGGACTGCTCAGCAGTAACTACAGGAATGGGGCCAGAATCTGTTTTCTTATTTTTTTTGCCACACGAAATTTCTGGTATGGCTTGTTTCTCCTTATCTGATTCATGTTGCAACGCACAGTTTGGTGCATCAACAGTCTTACCAGATCTTAGAGTGATGGCACTCACATTTCTCTTGGATTCACCACAGTTTGTGCAGGAAGTTTATCAGAATCTTGTGACTGTAATTGATTCATAGAATTAGCAAGTTGTCCAATCTGATTCTCCAAGTTCTGAATGGTAGCTTCTGTCCTCTGCTAGAACTGCAAGTTGTTCACTGCCATCTGTTTTCATCAATTCCTCCAAGGTTGGCTCGGATTTAGGAGGGGCATTACTTGGCTGCTGCATGAAGGGTAGCTGCTGCTGACTAAATTGAGTAGAAGCAGGCTGTGTAGAGGTATTTCCCCACCTCAAATTTGGATGATTTCTCCAGCCTGGGTTATATCTGTTGGAGGACAAATCGTAGCTCTATTGTTGCTGCTGATTAGGCCTATTATTGTAGATGTTTACTGCATAGGCCTGGGGGGTGCCATCAGTATCAACCTCTTGTAATGTAGGGCAGGCATCTGTTGGATGATCAGCAGAAATGCAGATTCCACACACTCTGGCAGGAGCTACTGCAACAGGTTTCTGTTGTTGAGTCACAGCCAATTGCCTCACCAAGGATGCAAGGTCATCAATTTTGCTTTCCAATTTTCTGTGATCTGCAGCATAAGTTGCCTCAATCTCGTGGACACCTCTACTCAATACCACTGAGTTACATCTGGTGCCAAATTGTTGGGAATTAGTGGCCATATTCTCAATCAATTCTCTTGCAGCCATAGGGGTCTTGTTTACCAATGCTCCTCCACTAGCAGCATCAATCATGCTCCTATCCATAGGCAGCAAACCTTCATAAAAATACTGGATTAGTAACTGGTCACTAATCTGATGGTGAGGACAGCTAGCACACATCTTCTTGAATCTTTCCCAGTATTCAGACAATGGTTCTCTGTCAAACTGCCTGATGCCACATATCTCTTTTCAGATTGATGCAGCCCTTGATACAGGAAAGAATTTCTCCAAAAACAGCCTCTTAAGATCATTCCAGCTAGTGACAGATCTTGGATGCAAATAATATAGCCAGTCCTTAGCAGCGTCCTGTAATGAAAAAGGGAATGCTCTAAGTTTGATGTGATTTTCTGAGATGCCTTGAGGCTTCATGGTAGAACACACAATGTGGAACTCCTTGAGGTGCTTATGAGGATCTTCTCCTGCATGACCATTGAACTTAGGCAGCAAATGAATCAATCCAGATTTAAGTTCAAATGGAACATCAACATCAGGATATTGAATGCATAAAAGACTGATATGTAACATCAGGAGCAGCCAGCTCCTTCAAGGTTCTATTATTCATAATCTCAATATGCTCAGTAGAATTAGAATTAAAAGATGGATCAATGTCAGTAAGTGCAGAATCAAAAAATTCAGAAGCAGAATCACTAGTATGATAAGTATGTGAAGAATCACTACTTCCTATATGCTTGGCAAATGCAGAATCAAATCTATTGAACCTATGCAAGGTATGAAAAGTCCTATCTATCTCAGGATCAAAATTATGCAAATAGCCATGATTAGACCTAGTCATATAACATGGAAAACTCAAAACACAAAATCAAGCAAAATTGACTAGTAAACATAAAAAATGCACTAAAAAAATATTCAAAAATTGAAAAAGTGGTCTAAACGATGGAAATTGGCTAAAATCTGAGTATCTGATTCCTATTTGGAATCACTTTGTTCCAAATGATGTTTTACCCTTTGGGACCAAATTTCAGCTCAATCAGAGTTGGCCAGATTTGTGCTGTTGGACTATAAAAACCAATGGAACAGTAACAGAAACCAATGGACTACAAAATGCAATGTAGCAGAATCCAATGAAACAGTAATTATGCAACAGAATGCACCTAATACAACTACAAGAGTGTAACAGAATGCAGAAATAGTATGCAAAAATAGTAAGCAGAAACAATGTAAAATCAGCAGCAGAATCAGTAGAAAAATAGCAAAATGCACTTAATGAATGCAGAGAAATTAGCAACTATTACGAACTCCTAATAAACCTAAGAAAACTGAAAATAGGTCCCGGCAACAGCGCCAAATTTTGATCAGCGATGTCGCACTCGCCTCAAAAAGACTAGGATTTACAATGGAATATAGCATAGTGCATAACCTAGGTCATCTCCCAAGGACCAATTTGGATTTCTCAAGCATGTTAGAAGTTATCAATAAGTAGGGGGGTTTTGTTTCATTACAAAAACAGAAAACAAATTCAAATTTTAAGAAAATTCAATTAAAGAGACACCAATCCAAGGTCTTCAATTCAAGTGGCAGAATTAATCATTGTTCAAAGAGAATGGAATTCTGTTGCATACACCTCTGTTAATCCGAATTCAACTAGATAATAATCTAGAATTTCATCAACTAAAACAGAATCACAATCGTAATTCTTGATTAAGATTGATTTAGGAACAAATTCTGATTAACATAGATTATCAATCGATGATCTATTCTCCATTAGATTCAGATTAATCAACCCTAATTCTAACTTCAATTTTGAAATCATAATCAGAAATCAAATGAAGAAGGAGAAGAGGGAAGAACACAAACAGAATTTATAATCAGACAAGAGAACTCAAAACTCTAACCACAATCATTGAATTCCTTGGATTGATAGGAGCTTTAGCCCTCCATAGCCATTACGACAAATGCAGAGAAGAAGGAAAAACGAAAATAGAAAAGATGAAAAAAGGGAGAAAAGGGTTTCTACTCCAATCTGAAAACTGAACAACCAAAAACACTCCAGCAGCTGCCGTCCTCTCCCCCTTTTCGTATTCTGCCTTAACCTAATTTGTAGCTAAAATTTACAATGTAATTCCTAATCTATCCCTGGACCAAACTACCTTCCTCTGAATAAGCTTTTCAGAGACATATAATTTGCCTTATTTGGGCTTAAATTGAGAGAGTTAAGCCAAATTAGTGAGGGAAGGTCCAAGCTTTATGACAGCAACAACGTCCTGACTTTGAGTCCCAATTTCGCCCTGAATCCAGCTGAATTATAAAAATTACATCAGACATAAAATTGTAGATCTTCGTCTCAGTTTTCCAGGGACACCAAGATTGTCTAAATCTGACTTTTGTAGCCCAAGATATGGCCTGAACAAGACAGAAAGGTCAAAATGAGCTAAAATCCAAAAATTAATAAAGCTTTTACAACTAAGCTCAATGAGGCCCAATCATCAAGAACACACCCAAAAACATAATATTGGATCAAATTAGCATCAATTAGGCCAAATATAAAGCAATAATGAATGCCTCAAAATTGATTGATCAGTTGGCACAGAAGACAGCTGGAGCAGCAAGGTAGAGAAATTACCTGGCTAGTGTTTGAGGAAGAATTTCTTGAGAAGTATTTTCCTGGAGATGTCCGGGAAGAGAAGGAAGGCGAGTTTTTGGCCCTTGAACAGGGTGATCTGACTATAGATGAGTATACTGCCAAATTTGATGAACTGGCCAAGTTCTCCAAATTATGGAGGAGTTCCACATAACCCCGCATGGCTTGCATCAAAGTATCAGAGAGGCCTGAACCAAGAGATTGAAAAGCTAGTTGTCGGTTACAGAATTAGGGAACTGGGTCCCTTGGTTAATCAATGCAGGGCCGTTGAAAAGGTCCTGATGAAAGAAAGTGGAGGAAAAACCCTCTCTTTGAAGGAGGGAGAGACACAGAAAAGCCAGAGGTTCAAGGCAAGGTTGGGATAATAAGAAGGATAAAGGTAAGAACCTGCAAGTCGGGTCTCCTGTCAGCAAGTTCATGAGAGAAGTGGTAATCAGAAAGGCAAATCCACGGGAAAAGCTACAACCCCTAGATGTGGTACTTGTGGGAAAAATCACTGGGGAGTCTGTAGACTTAACCAGAGGGTTTGTTTCTGATGTGGCCAGCCTGGTCATTTTATCAGAGAGTGCCCTCAGGGTGCTAATCAGACTGCAGATGCACGGACTACCCCTAGGCCACAGACTGGGGGTAGAGTTTATACTTTGGACACCCAGGAGGCGGAGAAGGCTCCGAATCTTGAATAAAAGGTATTGTTTTGCTAAATGGCTTTGAAATTAAAGTGTTGTTTGATTCAGGAGCCACACACTCCTTTATAGCAGGATCTTGTGCTATGAAGTTAGGATTGCCCATCACTACTCTCCCCTACAGTGTGGAAATTACTACTGCCACAGGGGGGAAGTGCACTACCTCTACAGTGTGTAGGAATTGTCACTTCTAATATGTGAGTGGTTATTGTTGATTTATGTTTATATTCCTTCCGCTGTGTTGCTTAACTAAACATTGCACTTAGAGACCATAAAGGTTAACGGTCTGGATGCAAACGGGGCGTTAAAGATCAAGCAATAATTTAAAATCTATAAAAATATTCATAAAGTGTTAAGAAAAGATAATTCATTTTTGGAAAACAAAATTAACTACCAGCTAGTCGAACAGGCCCTTTCAAGCGGTTTTGATTAGTTTTGTGCTGTTTTCACAAGTCATAAGTGGTCTGACTGTAAATTTAGTTATAAGGGCTAAACCGTAACTGGTTGAATGTTCGGTTTACAGTTGAACCGGTTGGACCGTCTGGTCTAGTCTTGATAACAGCGGACTGTCCATAGGAATTGATATCGCACAACATGAAAGGTGTGACCATCCTAGTACTAATGCACCGTATCCTATTAGAACTCTGCAGTTAAGCGTGCTTAGTCGAAAGTAGTAGTATGATGGGTGACCTCTTAGGAAATCCTCGTGTTGTACCTCTTTTGACCCTTTTTTTTCAAGTTGATTTTGCTGCAGTTCAAACTGGACCGTACTTGTTCCGGTTCAATTGTTTAAACCCGGTTAGTTGAGTCAGATTAAGCAATAATTTAAAATCTATAAAAATATTTATAAAGTATTAACAAAAGATAATTCATTTTTGGAAAAACAAAATTAACTACCGACTAGTCGAACAGGCCCTCTCAAGCGATTTCGTTTTGGTTATGTGCTGTTTTGACAAGTTGTAAGTGGTCTGACCATAAATTTGGTTATAAGGGCCAAACCGTAACTGGTTGAATGTTCAGTTTGCAGTTGAACCGGTTAGACCGTGTGGTCTAGTCTCGATAACAGCGGACTGTGCATAGGAATTGATATCGCACAACATAACAGGTGCGATCATACTAGCGCTAATGCACTGTATCCCATTAGAACTCCGCAGTTAAATGTGCTTAGTCGAGAGTAGTAGTATGATGGGTGACCTCTTAGGAAGTCCTCGTGTTGTACCTCTTTTGACCTTTTTTTTTCAAGTTGAATTTGCTGCAGTTCAAACTAGACCGTACTTGTTCTGGTTCAATTGTTTAAACCGGTTAGTTGAGTCAGATTAAGCAATAATTTAAAATTTATAAAAATATTTATAAAGTGTTAAAAAAAGATAAATCATTTTTGGAAAATAAAATTAACTACCGGCTAGTCGAACAGGCCCTCTCAAGCGATTTCATTTTGGTTATGTGCTGTTTTGACAAGTTGTAAGTGGTCTGACTGTAAATTTGGTTATAAGGGCCAAACCATAACTGGTTGAATGTTCGGTTTGCAGTTGAACCGGTTGGACGGTCTGGTCTAGTCTCAATAACAACGGACTATGCATAGGGATTGATATCGTACAACATGACAGGTACGATCATAATAGCACTAATGCACCGTATCCCATTAGAACTCCGCAGTTAAACGTATGGGTGACCTCTTAGGAAGTCCTCGTGTTGTACCTCTTTTGACCCTTTTTTTTCAAGTTGAATTTGCTGCAGTTCAAACTGGACCATACTTGTTCCGGTTCAATTGTTTAAACCGGTTAGTTGAGTCAGATTAAGCAATAATTTAAAATTTATAAAAATATTTATAAAGTGTTAAAAAAGATAAATCATTTTTGGAAAACAAAATTAACTACCGGCTAGTCGAACAGGCCCTCTCTCAAGCGATTTCGTTTTGGTTATGTGCTGTTTTGACAAGTTGTAAGTGATCTGACTGTAAATTTGGTTATAAGGGCCAAACCGTAACTGGTTGAATGTTCGGTTTGCAGTTGAACCGGTTGGATCGTCTGGTCTAGTCTCGACAACAACGGACTAGGCATAGGGATTGATATCGCACAACGTGACAGGTGCGATCATTCTAGCACTAATGCACCATATCCCATTAGAACTTTGCAGTTAAGCGTGCTTAGGCGAGAGTTGTAATAAGATGGTTGACCTCTTGGGAAGTTTTTGTGTTGCACCTCTTTTGACCCTTTTTTTTCAAGTTGGTTTTGCTGCAGTTCAATTTGGACTGTACTTTTTCTGGTTCAATTGTTTAAACCTGTTAGTTGAGTCGGATTAAGCAATAATTTAAAATCTATAAAAATATTTATAATGTGTTAAGAAAAGATAATTCATTTTTGGAAAACAAAATTAACTGACGGCTAGTCGAACAGGCCCTCTCAAGCGATTTTGATTGGTTATGTGCTATTTTCACAAGTCGTAAGTGGTCTGACCGTAAATTCGGTTATAAGGGCTAAATTGTAACTGGTTGAATGTTCGGTTTGCAGTTGAACTGGTTGGACCGTCTGGTCTGGTTTCCATAACAGCGGACTGTGCATAGGAATTGATCGCGCACAACGAGACAGGTGCGATCATACTAGCTCTAATGCACTGGATCCCATCAGAACTCTATAGTTAAGCGTTCGTAGCCGAGAGTAGTACTAGGAAGGGTGACCTCTTAGGAAGTCCTCGTGTTGTACCTCTTTTGACCCTTTTTTTTTCAAGTTGGTTTTGCTGCAATTCAAACTGGACCGTACTTATTCCGGTTCAATTGTTTAAACCGGTTAGTCGAGTCATATCAAGTAATAAATTAAAATCAATAAAAATATTCGTACAATGTTAAGAAAAGATAATTCATTTTTGGAAAGCAAAATTAACTACCAGTAAGTCGAACAGGCCCTTTCAAGCAGTTTTGATTGGTTTTGTGCATTTTTGATAAATCGAAAGTGGTCCGACCGAAAAATTCGGTTATAAGGGCTAAACCGTAACTGGTTGAATGTTCGGTTTGCAGTTGAACTGGTTGGACTGTCTGGTCTGGTCTCGATAACAGCGGACTGTGCATAGGAATTGATATCGTACAACGTGACAGTTGCGATCATACTAGCACTAATGCACCGGATCCCATCAGAACTCCGCAGTTAAGCGTGGTTAGGCGATAGTAGTACTAGGATGGGAGACCTCTTACGAAGTTCTCGTGTTGCATCTTTTTTGACCCTCTTTTTTTAAGTTGGTTTTGCTGCAATTCAAACTGGACCGTACTTATTCCAGTTCAATTGTTTAAACTGGTTAGTCGAGTTGGATTAAGCAATAATTTAAAATCTATAAAAAATATTTGTAAAGTGTTAAGAAACGATAATTTATTTTTGGAAAACAAAATTAACTACCAGCTAGTCGAACAGGCCCTTTCAAGCGATTTTGATTGGTTTTGTGCTGTTTTGACAAGTCGTAAGTGGTCTGACGGTAAAATTCGGTTTATAAGGGCTAAACCGTAACTGGTTGAATGTTCGGTTTGTAGTTGAACCGGTTGGACCGTCTGGTCTGGTTTTGATAACAACGGACTGTGCATAGGAATTGATCACGCACAACGAGACAGGTGCGATCGTACTAGCTCTAATGCACCAGATCCCATCAGAGCTCCCCAGTTGTGCGAGCTTAGGCGAGAGTAGTACTATGATGGGTGACCTCTTGGGATGTCCTCGGGTTGCACCTTATTTGACCCTTTTTTATCAAGTTGGTTTTGCTGAGTTCAAACTGGACCGTACTTATTTAGGTTCAATTGTTTAAAACCGGTTAGTCGAGTCGGATCAAGCAATAAATTAAAATCTATAAAGATATTCACAAAGCGTTAAGAAAAGATAATTCATTTTTGGAAAAAAAAATTAACTACCGACTAGTCGAACAGGCCCTTTCAAGCAGTTTTGATTGGTTTTGTACTGTTTAGACACGTCGTAAAGGGTCTTACCGAAAATTCGGTTATAAGGGCTAAACCATAACTGGTTGCATATTCGGTTTGCAATTAAATAGGTTGGACCGTCTGGTCAGGTCTTCATAACAGCAGACTATGCATAGGAATTGATCCCGCACAACGTGACATGTGCGATAATACTAGCACTAATGCACCGGATCCCATCAGAACTCCGCAGCTAAGCGTGCTTAAGCAAGAGTAGTACTAGGATGGGAGGCCACATAGGAAGTCCTCGTTTTGCACCTCTTTTGACCCTTTTTTTTTAAGCTGGTTTTGCTGCAGTTCAAACAGGACCGTACTTATTACGGTTCAATTGTTTAAACCGGTTTGTCGAGTCGGATCAAGTAATAATTTAAAATCTATAAAAATATTTGTAAAGCGTTAAGAAAAGATAATTCATTTTTGGAAAACAAAATTAACTTTCGGCTGGTCGAACAAGCCCTTTCAAGTGATTTTGATTGGTTATGTGTTGTTTTGACAAGTCGTAAGTGGTCTGACCGTAAATTCGGTTATAAGGGCTAAACCGTAACTGGTTGAATGTTTGGTTTGCAGTTGAACCGGTTGGACCCTCTGGTCTGGTCTCGATAACAGCAGACTGTACATAGGAATTGATATCACACAACGTGATAGGTGCGGTCATACTAGCACTAATGCACCGGATCCCATCAAAACTCTGCAGTTTAGCGTGTTTAGGCTAGAATATTACTAGGATGGGTGACCTCTTGAGAAGTCCTCGTGTTGCACCTCTTTTGACCTTTCTTTTTTAAGTTGGTTTTGCTGTTGTTCAAACTGGACCGTACTTGTTCCGGTTCAATTGTTTAAACCGGTTAGTCGAGCCGGATCAAGCAATAATTTTGAAATCTATAAAATATTTCGTAAAGTGTTAAGAAAAGATAACTCATGTTTGGAAAACAAAATTAACTACCAGCTAGTCGAACAGGCCTTTTCAAGCGGTTTTGATTGGTTTTGTGCTGTTTTGACAAGTCGAAAGTGGTCGTACTGTAAATTCGGTTGTAACGGCTAAACCGTAACTAGTTGAATGTTCGGTTTGCAATTGAACCGGTTGGACCGTCTAGTTTGGTTTTGATAACAGCGAACTGTGCATAGCAAATGATCACGCATAATAACTTAGGTGCGACCATACTAGCTCTGAATGCACCAGATCCCATCAAAGCCCCACAGTTGAGCGTGCTCAGGCGAGAGTTGTACTATGATGGGTGACCTTTTGGGAAGACCTTGTGTTGCATCTCTTTTGATCCTTTTTTTTCAAGTTGGTTTTGCTGCAGTTCAAATTCGACCGTACTTGTTCTTGTTCAATTGTTTAAACCGGTTGGCCGAGTCTGATCAAGCAATAATTTGAAATCTAGAAAAAAATTCGTAAAGTGTTAAGAAAAGATAATTCAATTTTGGAAAACAAAATTAACAACCGGCTAGTCAAACAAGCCTTTTCAAGCGGTTTATATTGGTTTTGTGCTGTTTTGCCAAGTCGAAAAGGGACCGAAAATTCGATTATAAAGGCTAAACCGCAACTGGTTGAATGTTCGGTTTGCAGCTGAACCGGTTGGACTGTCTGTTCTGATTTCGATAAAAGCGGACTGTGCATAGGAACTGATCGCGCACAACAAGACTGGTGCGATCATAATAGCTGTAATGCACCGGATCCCATCAGAACTCTACAGATAAGCGTGCTTAGGTAAGAGTAGTACTAGGGTGGGAAACCTCTTAGGAAATCCTCGTGTTGTACCTCTTTTGACCCTTTTTTTTCAAGTTGGTTTTGCTGCAGTTCAAACTGGACCGTAGTTGTTCCGGTTCAATTGTTTGAACCGGTTAGTCGAGTCAGACCAAGCAACAATTGAAAATCTTTAAAAATATTCGTAAAGTGTTAAGAAAAGATATTTCATTTTTGGAAAACCAAATTAACTACAGGCTAGTTGAACAGACCCTTTCAAGCGGTTTTGATTGGTTTAGTGCTGTTTCGACAAGTCGAAAGTGGTCTGACCGAAAATTTGGTAATATGGGCTAAACCGTAGCTGCTTGAATGTTCAGTTTATAGTTGAACCGGTTGGACCACCTTGTCTGGTTTCGATAACAGCGAACTATGCAGAGAAATTAATCGCGCACAACGAGATAGGGGCGATCATACTAGCACTAACATACCAGATCCGATCAGAACTCCGCAGTTAAGCCTGTTTAGGCGAGAGAAGTACTAGGATGGGTGACTTCTTGAGAAGGTACTAGGATGGGTGACCTCTTGAGAAGTCCTTGTGTTGCACCTCTTTGGACCCTTTTTTTTCAAGTTGGTTTTGCTACAGTTCCAACTGGACCGTACTTGTTCCGGTTCAATTGTTTAAACTTGCTAGTCGGGTCGGATCAAGCAATAATTTAATATCTATAAAAAAAATTTGTCAAGTGTTAAGAAAAGATAATTCATTTTTGGAAAACAAAATTAAATGTCGGCTAGTCCAACAGGCCCTTTCAAGCGGTTTTGATTGGTTTTGTGCTGTTTTGACAAGTCGAAAGTGGTTTGACCATAAATTCGGTTATAAGGGCTAAACCGTAACTAGTTGAATGTTCGGTTTGCAGTTGAACCAGTTAGACCGTCTGGTCTGGTTTCGATAACGACAGACTGTGAATGGGAATTGATCGCGCACAACGAGACAGGTGCGATCATACTAGCACTAATGCACCGGATCCCATCGAAACTCCACAGTTTAAGCGTGCGTAGGCGAGAATAGTACTAGGATAGGTGACCTCTTGGGAAGTCCTCGTGTTGTACCTCTTTTGACCCATTTTTTTTCAAGTTGGCTTTACTTCAGTTCAAACAGGACCATACTGGTTCCGGTTCAATTGTCTAAATCGGTTGGTCGAGTCGGATCAAGCAATAATTGAAAATCTATAAAAATATTTGTAGAGTGTTAAGAAAAGATAATTCATTTTTGTAAAACAAAATTAACTACCGGTTAGTCGAACAGGCCCTTTGAAGCAGTTTTGATTAGTTTTGGGCTTTTTTGACAAGTCGCAAGTCTTTTGACTATAAGCTCGATTATAAGGGCTAAACCGTAACTGGTTGAATGTTTGGTTTGCAGTTGAACCGGTTAGACCGTTTGGTCTGGTCTCGATAACAGCGGACTGTACAGAGGAATTGATCGCGCACAACGAGACAGGTGCGATCATGCTAGCGCTAATGCAACGGATCCCATCAGAACTCCACAGTTAAGCATGCTTGGGCGAGAGTAGTACTAGGACAGGTGACATCTTGGGAAGTCCTTGTGTTGCGCCTCCTTTGACCCTTTTTTTTCAGGTTGGTTTTGCTGCAGTTCAAACTGGTCCGTACTTGTTCCGGTTCAATTGTTTAAACCGGTTACTTGAGTCGGATCAAGCAATAATTTAAAATGTATAAAAATATTTGTAAAGTCTTAAGAAAAGATAATTCGTTTTTGGAAAACAAAATTACCTACCAGCTAGTCGAACAGGCCCTTTCCAGCAGTTTTCATTGGTTTTGGCCTATTTTGACAAGTCGCAAGTGTTCTGACAGTAAATTCGGTTATAAGGGCTAAACCGTAACTAGTTCAATTGTCGGTTTGCAGTTGAACCGGTTGGACCGTCTGGTCTGGTTTCGATAACAGTGGACTGTGCATAGGAATTGATCGCGCACAACGAGACAGGTGTGATCATACTAGCACTAATGCACCAGATCCCATCAGAACTCCGCGGTTAAGCGTGCTTAGGCGAGAATAGTACTAGGATAGGTGACCTCTTGGGAAGTCCTCGTGCTGTACCTCTTTTGACCCTTTTTTTTTCAAGTTGGTTTTGTTTCAGTTCAAACTGGACCGTACCTATTCCAATTCAATTGTTTAAATCGGTTGGTCGAGTCGGGTCAAGCAGTAATTTAAAATCTATAAAAATATTCGTAAAGTGTTAAGAAAAGATAATTTCATTTTTGGAAAACAAAATTAACTGTCGGTTAGTCGAACAAGCCCTTTCATGTGGTTTTGATTGGTTTTGTGCTGTTTTGACAAGTGGAAAGTGATCTGACCGAAAATTCAGTTATAAAGGCCAAACCATAACTGGTTGAATGTTCGGTTTGTAGTTGAATCGGTTGGACCGTCTGGTCTGGTTTCGATAACATCAGACTGTGCGTAGGAATTGATGTGGCACAATGTGAAAGGTGCAATCATACTAGCACTAATGCACCGGATCCCATTAGACCTCCACTGTTAAGCGTGCGTAGGCGAGAGTAGTACTCGGATGGGTGACTTCTTGGTAAGTCCTCGTCTTGCACCACTTTTGACCCTTTTTTTTCAAGTTGGTTTTGCTGCAGTTCAAACTGGACTGTACTTGTTTCGGTTCAATTGTTTAAACCGGTTAGTCGAGTTGGATCAAGCAATAATTTAAAATCTATAAAAATATTCGCAAAGTGTTAAGAAAAGATAATTCATTTTTGGAAAACAAAATTAACTTCCGACTAGTCGAACAGGCCTTTTCAAGCGGTTTTGATTGGTTTGGTGTTGTTTTGACATGTCGAAATTGGTCTTACTGTAAATTCAGTTATAACGGCTAAACCGTAACTGGTTGAATGTTCAGTTTGCAGTTTAACCAGTTGGACCATCTGGTCTGGTTTCGATAACAGCAGACGGTGCAAACGAATTGATCATGCAGAACGAAACTGGTGTGATTATACTAGCGCTAATGCACAGGATCCCATCAAAACTCCGCAGTTAAGCTTGCTTAGGCGATAGTAGTACTAGGATGGGTGACCTCTTGGGAAGTCCTGGTCTGGCACCTCTTTTGACCCTTTTTTTCCAAGTTAGTTTTCCTGCAGTTCAAACTGGACCGTACTTGTTCCGGTTCAATTGTTTAAACTGGTTGGTCGAGTCGGTTCAAGCAATAATTTAAAATCTATAAAAATATTCGTAAAGTACTACGAAAAGATAATTCATTTTTGGAAAACAGAATTCACAACTGGCTAGTCGAACAGGCTCTTTCAAGTAGTTTTGATTGGTTTTGTGCTGTTTTGACAAGTCGAAAGTGGTCTGGTCGTAAATTTGGTTATAAGGGCTAAACTGTAACTGGTTGAATGTTCGGTTTGCAGTGGAACCGGTTGAACCGTCTGGTCTGGTTTCGATAACAGCGGGCAGTGCATAGGAATTGACTGGGCACAACGAGGCAAGGGCGTTCATACTAGTGCTAATGCACCAGATTCCAACCTAACTCTGCAGCTAAGCGTGCTTAGGTTAGTGTAGTACTAGGATGGGTGACCTCTTGGGAAGTCCTCGTGTTGCACCTTTTTTGACCATTTTTTTTCAAGTTGGTTTTGCTGCAGTTCAAACTGGACCGTAGTTGTTCCGAATCAATTGTTTAAACGGGTTAGTCGAGTCGGACCAAGCAATAATTTATAATCTATAAAAATATTCGTAAAGTGTTACGAAAAGATAATTCATTTTTTGGAAAACCAAATTAACAACTGGCTTGTTGAACAGGCCCTTTCAAGCGGTTTTCATTGGTTTTTTACTGTTTTGACAAGTCGTAAGTGGTCTGACTATAAATTCGGTTATAAGGGCTAAACCGTAACTGGTTGAATGTTCGGTTTGCAGTTGAACCAGTTGGACCGTTTGGTCTGGTTTCGATAACAGTGGACTGTGCATAGGAATTGATCGCGCACAACGAGACAGGTGCGATCATACTAGCACTAATGCACCGTATTCCAACAGAACTTCGCAGTTAAGCATGCTTAGGCGAGAGTAGTACTAGCATGGGTGACCTCTTGGCAAGTCCTCGTGTTGCACCTCCTTTGATGCTTTTTTTCCAAGTTGGTTTTGCTGCTGTTCACACTAAACCGTACTTGTTCCAGGCCAATTCTTTAAACCAGTTAGTCGAACAAGCCCTTTCAAGCGGTTTTTATTAGTCTTGTGCTGTTTTGTTTAAGTCAAAAGTGGTCTGACCGTAAATTTAGTGATAAGGGCTAAACTGTAACTGGTTGAATGTTCGGTTTGCAATGGAACCGGTTGGACCGTCTGGTCTGGTTTCGATAACAGCGGACTGTGCATAGGAATTAATCGCGCACAACGAAGCAGGTTCGATCATACTAGCGCTAATGCACCGTATCCCATTAGAACTCCGCAGTTAAGCGTGCTTAGGCGGGAGTAGTACTAGGATTGGTGACCTCTTGCTAAGTCTTTGTGTTGCATCTCTTTTGAGCCTTTTTTTTTCTAGTTGGTTTTGCTGCAGTTCAAACTGGACCATACTTGTTCCGAATCAATTGTTTAAACCGGTTGGTCGATCGAGTGGGATCAAGCTAATAATTTATAAATCTATAAAAATATTCGTAAAGTGTTACGAAAAGATAATTCATTTTTGGAAAACAAAATTAACAATTGGTTAGTCGAACAGGCCCTTTCAAGCGGTTTTGATTGGTTTTGTGCTGTTGTCACAAGTCGAAATTGGTCTGACCGTAAATTCGGTTATAAGGGCTAAACCGTAACTGGTTGAATGTTCGGTTTGTAGTTGAACTGGTTGGACCGTCTGGTCCTGGTTTCGATAACAGCGGGACTCTGCATAGGAAATTGATTGTGCACATAACGAGACAGGTGCGATCATACTAGCACTAATGCACCGGATATCCCATCAGAACTCTGCAGATTAAGCGTGCTTAGGCGAGAGTAGTACTAGGATGGGTGACCTCTTGGGAAGTTCTCGTGTTGCACCTCTTTTGACCATTTGTTTTCATGTTGGTTTTGCTGCTGTTCAAATTGAACCGTACTTTTTCCGGTTCAATTGTCTAAACCGATTGGTCGAGTCAGATCAAGCAATAATTTAAAATCTATAAAAATATTCGTATAGTGTTACAAAAAGATAATTCATTTTTGGAAAACAAAATTAACAACCAGCTAGTCTAATAAGTCCTTTCAAGCGGTTTTGATTGGTTTTGTGCTAATTTGACCAGTCGAAAGTGGTCTGACCGTAAATTCGGTTATAAGGGCTAAACCGTAACTGGTTGAATGTTCGGTTTGCAGTTGAACCGGTAGGACCGTGTGATCTGGGTTCGAATAACAGCGAACTGTGCATAGGAATTGATCACGCACAACGAGACAGGTGCGATTACTCTAGCACTAATGCACCAGATTCCATTAGAATTCCGCAGTTAAGCGTGCTTAGGCGAGAGTAGTACTAGGATGGGTGATCTCTTGGGAAGTCCTCGTGTTGCACCACTTTTGACCCTTATTTTTTCAAGTTGGTTTTGGCTGCAGTTCAAACTAGATCGTACTTGTTCCGGTTCAATTGTTTAAACCGGTTAGTCGAGTCGGATCAAGCAATAATTTAAAATCTATAAAAATATTTGAAAAGTGTTAAGAAAAGATAATTCATTTTTGGAAAATAAAACTAACTACCGGCTAGTCGAACAGGCCCTTTCAACCGGTTTTGATTGGTTTTGGGTTGTTTTGACATGTCGCAAGTGTTCTGACTGTAAATTCGGTTATAAGGGCTAAACTGTAACAGGTTGAATGTTCGGTTTGCAGTTGAACCAGTTGGACCATGTGGTCTCGTTTTGATAACAGTGGACTATGCGTAGGAATCGATCGCGCACAACGAGACAGGTGCGATTATACTAGCACTAATGCACCGGATTCCATCAGAACTCCGCAGGTAAGCGTGCTTAGGCGAGTGTAGTACCAGTTTGGGTCACCTCTTGAGAAGTCCCCGTGTTGCACCTCTTTTGACACTTTTTTTTCAAGTTGGTTTTGCTGCAGTTTAAACTGGACCGTACTTGTTTCGGTTCAATTGTTTGAACCGGTTAGTCGAGTCAGATCAAGCAATAAATTGAAATCTATAAAAATATTCGTAGTGTTAAGAAAAGATAATTCTTTTTTGGAAAACAAAATTAACTACTGGCTAGTCGAACAGGCCCTTTCAAACGGTTTTGATTAGTTTTGTGCTGTTTTGACAAGTCAAAAGTGGTCTTACCGTAAATTTGATTATAAGGGCTAAACCGTAACTAGTTGAATGTTCGGTTTGCAGTTTAACCGGTTGAACCCTCTGGTCTGGTTTCGATAACAGCGAACTGTGCATAGGAATTGATCGCGCACAATACCATATATGTGGTCACACTTCCACTAACGCACAGGATCCCATCAAATCTTTGCAATGAAGCGTGCTTCGGCGAGAGTAGTACTAGTATGGGTGATCTCTTGGGAAGTCCTCGTGTTGCACCTCTTTTGGCCCTTTTTTCTCAAGTTGGTTTTGCTGCAGTTCATACTGGACCTGCACTTGTTTCGGTTCAATTGGTTAAACCGGTTAGTCGAGTCAGATCAAGCAATAATTTAAAATCTATAAAAATATTCGTAAAGTGTTAAGAAAAGATAATTCATTTTTGGAAACAATATTAACTGCCGGCTAGTCGAACAGGCCCTTTCAAGCGGTTTTGATTGGTTTTGTACTGTTTAGACAAGTCGAAAGTGGTCTGATCGTAAATTCGGCTATATGGGTTAAACCGTAACTGGTTGATAATTCGGTTTGCAGTTGAACCTGTTGGACCGTCTGGTTTGCTTTCGATAACAGCGGACTTTGTATAGAAATTGATTGCGCAAACCAAAACAAGTGCGATCATACTAGCACTAATTCCACTGAATCCCATTAGAACTCCGCAGTTAAGCAAGCTTAGCCGAGAGTAGTACTCGGATGGGTGACCTCTTGTGAAGCCTTCGTGTTGGACCTTTTTTGACCCTTTTTTTTCAAGTTGGTTTTGCTGCATTTCAAACTGGAACCTACTTGTTCCGGTAAAATTGTTTAAATCGGTTGGTCAAGTCGGATCAATCAATAATTTAAAATCTATAAAAATATTCGTAAAGTGGTAAGAAAAGATAATTCATTTTTTGGAAAACAAAATTAACTACCGGCTAGTCGAATAGGCCCTTTCAAGCGGTTTTGATTAGTTTTATGCTGTTTTGACAAGTCGAAAGTGGTCTGACCGAAAATTCGGTTATAAGGGCTAAACCCTAACTAGTTGAATGTTCTGTTTGCAGTTGAACCGGTTGGACTGTCTGGTTTAGTTTCGATAACAGCGGACTGTGCATAGGAATTGATCGCGCACAACAAGACAGGTGTGATCATATTAGCACTAATGAACTGGATCCCATCAGAATTCTACTGTTAAGCATGCTTAGGCGAGGGTAGTGCCAGGATGGTTGACCTCTTTGGAAGTCCTCATGTTGTACCTTTTTTTACCCTTTTTTTTCATGTTGGTTTTACTGCTGTTCAAACTGGATCGTACTTGTTCCGGTTCAATTGTTTAAACCGGTTAGTCGAGTCGGATCAAGAATTAATTTAAAATCTATAAAAATATTTGTAAAGTGTTAAGAAAAGATAATTTATTTTGGGAAAACAAAATTAACTATTAGCTAGTCGAACAGGCCCTTTCAAGCAGTTTTGATTGGTTTTGTTCTGTTTTGACAAGTCGAAAGTGGTCTGTCCATAAATTCGATTATAAGGGCAAAACCATAACTGGTTGAATGTTTAGTTTGCAGTTGAACCGGTTGCATCGTGTAGTCTGGTTGCGATAACAGCGGACTATGCAAAAGAATTGATCGCGCACAACAAGATAGGTGCGATTATACTAGCACTAATGCACCGTATTTCCTCAGAACTCCGCAGTTAAGCGTGCTTAGGCGATAGTAGTATTAGGATGGGTGATCTCTTGGGAAGTCCTCGTGTTGCACCTCTTTTGACCCTTTTTTTTCGAGTTGGTCTTGCTGCAGTTCAAACTGGACCGTACTTGTTCCGGTTCAATTGTTTTAACCGGTTAGTCGAGTCGGATCAAGAATTAATTTAAAATCTATAAAAATATTCGTAAAGTATTAAGAAAAGATAATTTATTTTTAGAAAACAAAATTAAATATTGGCTAGTTGAACAGGCCCTTTCTAGCGGTATTGATTGGTTTTGTGCTGTTTTGACAAGTCGAAAGTGGTCTGACCATAAATTCGGTTATAAGGGCAAAACCGTAACTGGTTGAATGTTCGGTTTGCAGTTGAATCGGTTGGACCGTGTGGTTTGATTTCGATTACAGCAAACTGTGCATAGCAATTGATCGCGTACAACGAGGCAGGTGCGATCATACTAGCACTAATGCACCGGATCCCATCAGAACTCCGCAGTTAAGCATGCTTACGCGAGAGTTGTATTAGTATGGGTGACCTCTTTGGAAGTTCTCGTGTTGCACCTCTTTTGACCATTTTTTTTCAAGTTGGTTTTGCTGCAGTTCAAACTGGACCGTACTTATTGTGGTTCAATTGTTTAAATCGGTTAGTCAAGTCGGATCAAGCAATAATTTAAAATCTACAAAAATATTCGTAAAGTGTTAATAAAGGACAACTCATTTTTGGAAAACAAAATTAACTACCGGCTAGTCGAACAAGCCCTTCCAAGTGGTTTTCATTAGTTTTGTGCTGTTTTGACAAGTCGAAAGTGGTCTGACCGTAAATTCGGTTATAAGGGCTAAACCGTAACTGGTTGAATGTTCGGTTTGCAGTTGAACCGGTTGGACTGTTTGGTCTGGTTTTCGATAACAGCGGACTGTGCATAGGAATTGATCGCGCACAACGAGACAGGTTCAATCATAATAGCACTAATGCACCGGATCCCAGTAGAACTTTGCAATTAAGCGTGCATAGGCGAGAGTAGTACTAGGATGGGTGACCTCTTAGTAAGTCCTTACGTTGCACCTCTTTTGACCCTTTTTTTTCAAGTTGGTTTTGCTGCAGTATAAACTGGACCGTACTTGTTCCGGTTCAACTGTTTAAACCGGTTGGTCGAGTCGGATTAAGCAATAATTTAAGATCTACAAAAATATTCAAAAAGTGTTAAGAAAAGATAATTCATTTTTGGAAAACAATATTAACTACCGGCTAGTTGAACAGGCCCTTTCAAGCGGTTTTGATTGGTTTTGTGTTGTTTTGACAAGTCAAAAGTCGTCTGACCGTAAATTCGGTTATATGGGCTGTACTGTAACTTGTTGAATGTTCGGTTTACAGTTGAACCGGTTTGACCGTCTGGTCTAGATTCGATAACAGCGGATTATGCATAGGAATTGATCACGCACAACGAGGTAGGGACGATCATACTGGCACTAATGCACCCGATTCCATCAAAAATCTGTAGTTAAGTGTGCTTAGGACAGAGTAGTACTAGGATGGGTGACCTCATGGGAAGTCCTCGTCTTGCACCTTTTTTGACCCTTTTTGTTTAAGTTGGTTTTGCTGCAGTTCAAACTGGACCATACTTGATCTGGCTCAATTGCTTAAATCGGTTGGTCGAGTCGGATCAAGCAATAATCTAAAATCTATAAAAATATTCGTAAAGTGTTAAAAAAAGATAATTCATTTTTGGAAAACAAAATTAACAACCGATTAGTCGAACAGGCCCTTTCAAGCAGTTTTGATTGGTTTTGGGCTGTTTTGACAAGTCGCAAGTGTTCTGACCGTAAAATCGGTTATAAGGGCTAAACCGTAACTGGTTGAATGTTCGGTTTGCAGTTGAACTGGTTGGACCGTCTGGTCTAGGTTTCGATAACAGCGGACTGTGCATAGGAATTGATTGCGCACAACGAGGCAGGTGCGATCATACTAACACTAATGCACCGGATCCCATCAGAACTCCACAGGTAAGCGTGCTTAGGCGAAAGTAGTACTAGTTTGGGTGACCTCTTGAGAAGTCCTAGTGTTGCACTTCTTTTGACCCTTTTTTTTCAAGTTGGTTTTGCTGCAATTCAAAACTGGACCGTACTTGTTCCGATTCAATTGTTTAAACCGGTTAGTCGAGTCGGATCAAGCAATAATTTAAAATCTACAAAAATATTCGAAAAGTGGTAAGAAAAAGATAATTCATTTTTGGAAAACAAAAGTTAACTACCAGCTAGTCGAACAGGCCCTTTCAAAGCCGTTTTGATTGGTTTTTTGCTGTATTGACAAGTCTAAAGTGGTCTGACCGTAAATTTGGTTATAAGGGCTAAACCGTAACTGGTTGAATGTTCGGTTTGCTGTTGAACCGATTAGACCGTGTGGTCTGGTTTTGATAACAGTGGACTGTGCATAGGAATAGATCGCGCACAACGAGGCAGGGGCAATCATACTATCACTAATGCACCGTATCCCATCAGAACTTCGCAATTAAGCGTGCTTAGGCGATAGCAGTACTAGGATGGGTGGCCTCTTCGGAAGTCCTCGTGTTGCACCTCTTTTGACCCTTTTTTTTTAAGTTGGCTTTGCTGTAGTTCAAACTGGACCATACTTGTTTCGGTTCAATTGTTTAAACCGGTTAGTCGAATCGGATCAAGCAATAATTTAAAATCTATAAAAATATTTGTAAAGTGTTAAGAAAAGATAATTCATTTTTGGAAAACAAAATTAACTACCAGCTAGTCAAATAGGCCCTTTCAAGCGGTTTTGATTGGTTTTGTACTGTTTTGACAAGTCAAAAGTGGTCTGACTGTAAATTCGGTTATAAGGGCAAAACCGTAACTGGTTGAATGTTTGGTTTGTAGTTGAGCGGTTGGACCATGTGATATTGTTTCGGATAACAGTGGACTGTGCATAGGAATTGATCATGCACAATGATGTAGGTGTGATCATACAAGCACTAATGCATCGGATCCCATCAGAATTTTACAATTGAGCGTGTTTAGGCGAGAGTAGTACTAGGATGGGTAACCTTTTGGGAAGTCATTGGGTTGTACCTTTTTTGACCCTTTTTTTTTAAAGTTGGTTTTGCTTCAGTTCAAACTAGACTGTTATTGTTCCGGTTCAATTGTTTAAATTGGTTGATCGAGTCGTATCAAGCAAAAATTTAAAATTGATAAAAATATTCGTAGAATGTTAAGAAAAGATAATTCATTTTTGGAAAACAAAATTAACTACTGGCCAGTCGAATAGGCCCTTTCAAGCAGTTTTGATTGGTTTTGTGCTGTTTTGACAAGTTGAAAGTGGTCTGACCATAAATTTGGTTATAAGCGCTAAACCGTAACTAGTTGAATGTTCAGTTCGCAGTTGAACCGGTTGGACTGTGTGGTCTGGTTTCGATAATAGCAGACTGTACATAGGAATTGATTGCGCACAACAAGACAGGTGCGATCATACTAGCACTAATGCACCCGATCCCATCAGAACTCCGCAGGTAAGGGTGCTTAGGTGAGAGTAGTACTAGTTTTGGTGACCTCTTGAGAAGTCTCCGTGTTGCACCTCTTTTGACCTTTATTTCTCAAGTTGGTTTTGCTGCAGTTCAAACTGGACCGTACTTGTTCCAGTTCAATTGTTTAAACCGGTTAGTCGAGTCGGATCAATCAATAATTTAAAATCTAAAAAAATCTTCGTAAACTGGTAAGAAAAGATAATTCATTTTTGGAAAACAAAAGTAACTACCGGCTAGTCAAACAGGCCCTTTCAAGCCGTTTTGATTGGTTTTGTGCTGTTTTGACACGTCGTAAGTGGTCTGACCATAAATTCTGCTTTAAGGGCTAAACCGTAACTGGTTGAATGTTCGGTTTGCAGTTGAACCTGTTGGACCGTTTGGTCTGGTTTCGATAACAGTGGACTGTGCATAGGAATTGATCGCGCACAAAGAGACAGGTGCGATCTTACTAGCTATGATGCACCGGATCCCATCAGAACTCCACAGTTAAGCGTACTTAGGCGAGAGTAATACTAGTTTTGGTGACCTTTTGAGAAGTCTCCGTGTTGCACCTCTTTTGACCTTTATTTTTCAAGTTAGTCTTGCTGCAGTTCAAACTGGACCGTACTTGTTCCGGTTCAATTGTTTAAACCGGTTCGTCAAGTCGGATCAAGTAATAATTTAAAATCTATAAAAATATTTGCAGAGTGTTAAGAAAAGATAATTCATTTTTGGAAAACAAAATTAACTACTGGCTAATTGAACAGGCGCTTTCAAGCGGTTTTGATTGCTTTTGTGCTGTTTAGACAAGTCAAAAGTGGTCTGACTGTAAATTCGGTTATAAGGCCAAAACCGTAACTGGCTGAATGTTCGGTTTGCAGTTGAACCGGTTGGACCTTGTGGTCTGGTTTTGATAACAGCGGACTGTCCATAGGAATTGAACGCGCACAACGAGACAGGTGCGATCATACTAGCGCTAACGTACCGGATCTAATTAGAACTCCGCAGTTAAGCATTCTTTGGCGAGAGTAGTACTAGTATGGGTGAGCTCTTAGGAAGTCCATGTGTTGCACCTCTTTTGACCCATTTTTTGGAAGTTGGTTTTGCAGTAGTTCACACTGGACCGTACTTGTTCCAGTTCAATTGTTTAAACCGATTAGTCGAGACGGATCAAGCAATAATTGAAAGTCTATAAAAATATTCGTAAAATGTTACGAAAAGATATGTCATTTTTGAAAAACAAAATTAGCAATCGGCTAGTTGAACAGGCCCTTTCAAGCAGTTTTGATTGATTTTGTGTTATTTTGACATGTCGAAAGTAGTATAACCGTAAATTCGGTTATAAGGGCTAAACCGTAACTGTTTGAATGTTTGGTTTGCAGTTGAACTGGTTGGACCGTCTAGTGTGGTTTTCATAACAGCGGACTGTCCATAGGAATTCATCGCGCATAACCTAATAGGTGGGAACGTGCTGGCACTATTTCCCCGAATCTCTTTAAAACTCCGCAGTTAAGTGTGCTTAGACGATAGTAGTACTAGGATGGGTGACTTCTTCGGAAGTTCTCGTGTTGCACCTCTTTTGACCCTTTTTTTTCAAGTTGGTTTTGCTGCAGTTCATACTAGGACCGTACTTGTTCAAGTTCAATTCTTTAATCCGGTTAGTCGAGTCGGATCAAGCAATAATTTTAAAATCTATAAAAATATTCGTAAAGTGTTAAGAAAAGATAATTCATTTTTGAAAAACAAAATTAACTACCGGCAAGTCTAATAGTCCCTTTCAAGTGGTTTTGATTGGTTTTGTGCTGTTTTGTCAAGCCGAATGTGATCTGACCGTAAATTCGGTTATAAGGACTAAACCGTAACTGGTTGAGTGTTCGGTTTGCAGTTGAACCGATTGGATCGTCTGGTCTGGTTTCAAAAACAGCGGACTGTGCATAGGAATTGATCGCGCACAACGAGGCGAGGGCGATCTTACTATCACTAATACACGGGATTCCAACAGAACTCTGCAATTAAGCGTGCTTTGACGAGAGTAATACTTGGATGGGTGACCACTTGGGAAATACTCGTGTTGCAGCTCTTTTGACCCTTTTTTTGCAAGTTGGTTTTGCTGCAGTTCAAACTAGACCGTACTTGTTCCGGTTCAATTGTTTTAAATCGGTTGGTCGAGTCGGATCAAGCAAAAATTTAAAATCTATAAAAATATTCGTAAAGTGTTAAGAAAAGATAATTCATTTTTGGAAAACAAAATTAAATACGGGCTAGTCGAACAAGCCTTTGAGCGGTTTTGATTGGTTTTGTGCTGTTTTGACAAATCGAAAGTGGTCTGACCGTAAATTCGGTAAAAAGGAAAAACCATAACTGGTTTGAATGTTCGGTTTGCAGTTGAACTGGTTGGACCGTCTGGTCTGGTTTCGATACCAGTGGACTGTGCATAGGAATTGATCGCGCACAACGATTGGGGCGATCATACTAGCACTAATGCACCGGATCCCATTAGAACTTCGCAGTTAAGTTTGTTTAGGCGATTGTAGTACTTGGATATGCGACCTCTTTGGAAGTCTTCGTGTTGTACCTTTTTTGACCCTTTTTTTCCAAAATGGTTTTGCTACAGTTCAAACTGGACCGTACTTGTTCCGGTTCAATTGTTTGAACCGGTTAGTCAAGTCGGATTAAGCAACAATTTAAAATCTATAAAAATATTCGTAAAGTGTTAAGAAAAGATAATTCATTTTTTGCAAAACAATTACTATCGGCTAGTCGAAGAGGCCCTTTCAAGCAGTTTTGATTGGTTTTGGGCTGTTTTGACAAATCACAAGTACTGGTTTCGGTTATACGGTCTAAACTGTAACTGGTTGAATGCTCAGTTTGCAGTTGAACCGATTGGACCATCTGGTCTGGTTTCGATAACAGGGGACCGTGCATAGGAATTAATCTCGCACAATGATGTAGGTCCGATCATACTAGCACTAATGCATCGGATCGCATCAGAACTCTGCCGTTTAGCGTGCTTAGGCGAGAGTAGTACTAGGATGGGTGATCTTTTGGGAAGTCCTCGTGTTGCATCTCTTTTGACCCCTTTTTTTCCAGTTGGTTTTGCTGTAGTTCAAACTGGACCGCACTTGTTCTGGTTCAATTGTTTAAACCGGTTAGCCAAGTCGGATCAAGAATTAATTTAAAATTTTAAAAAATATTCGTAAAGTGTTAAGAAAGATAATTCATTTTTGCAACAAAATTAACTATCGCTAGTCGAAGAAGCCCTTCAAGTCTTTGATTGGTTTGGCTGTTTTGACAAATCACAAGTGGTTTCGGTTGTATGGGCTAAACTGTAACTGGTTGAATGCTCGGTTTGCAGTTGAACCGATTGGACCATCTGGCCTGGTTTCGATAACAGCGGACTGTGCATAGGAATTGATCTCGCACAACGAGATAGGTTCAATCATAATAGCACTAATGCATTTGATCCCATCAAAACTCCGTATTTAAGCGTGCTTAGGTGAGAGTAGTATTTGGATGGGCGACCTGTTGGGAGGTCCTCGTGTTGCACCTCTTTTAACCCTTTTTTTTCAAGTTGGTTTTGCTGCAGTTCACACTGGACCGTACTTGTTCGGGTTCAATTATTTAAACCGGTTAGTCGAGTCGGATCAAGAATTAATTTCAAATTTATAAAAATATTCGTAAAGTGTTAAGAAAAGATAATTTATTTTGGGAAAACTAAATTAACTACCGGCTAGTCGACAGGCCCTTTCATGTGATTTTGATTGGTTTTGTGCTGTTTTGACAAGTCAAAAGTGGTCTGACCGTAAATTCGGTTATAAGGGCGAAACCGTAACTAGTTGAATATTCATTTTGCAGTTGAACCGGTTAGACCGTGTAGTCTAGTTTCGATAACAGCGGACTGTGCATAGGAATTGATTGCGCACAATGAGACAGGTTCAATAATAATAGCACTAAAACACCGGATCCCCTCAGAACTCCGTATTTAAGCGTGCTTAGGCGAGAGTAGTATTTGGATGGGTGACCTCTTGGGAAGTTCTCGTGTTGCCCCTCTTTTGACCTTTTTTTTTCAAGTTGGTTTTACTGCAGTTCACACTAGACCGTACTTGTTCCGGTTCAATTGTTTAAACCGGTTAGTCGTCGGATCAAGCAATAATTTAAAATATATGAAAATAATCGTAAAGTGTTACGAAAAGATAATTCATTTTTGGAAAACAAAATTAACTACCGGCTAGTCGAACTAGTCCTTTCATGCGGTTTTGATTGGTTTTGTGCTATTTTGACAAGTTGAAAGTGGTCTGACAGTTAATTCGGTTATACGGGCTAAACCGTAACTGGTTGAATGTTCGGTTTGCAGTTGAACCGGTCCGACCATCTGGTCTGATTTCGATAATAGCGGACTGTGCATAGGAATTGATCGCGCACAACGAGAGGTTCATCATAATAGCACTAATGCACTGGATCCCTTCAAAACTCCGTATTTAAGCGTGCTTAGGCGAGAGTAGTATTG
Source organism: Castanospermum australe (assembly GCA_019955255.1). NCBI lineage: Eukaryota > Viridiplantae > Streptophyta > Magnoliopsida > Fabales > Fabaceae > Castanospermum > Castanospermum australe. The sequence continues at coordinate 235,080 of NSJW01000500.1, forward strand.
GGATGGGCGACCTCTTGGGAAGTCCTGGTGTTGCAGCTCTTTTGATCCTTTTTTTTCAAGTTGGTTTTACTTCAGTTCAAACTAGACCGTACTTATTCCGGTTCAATTGTTTTAACCGGTTGGTCGAGTCGGATCAAGCAATACGTAAGCTAGTTTTGTTTTCCAAAAATGAAATATGCTTTCCTAACACTTTACGAATTATTTTTATAGATTTTAAA